>JABUQX010060103.1:27500-35000 GCA_015478945.1 Trachelipus rathkii | reverse complement strand
GGTGTCTTAAAAACAGATGTGAAAATAAAATGGAGAAAGACAAAAGAAAAGGTTGGGGTGAAAACTGAAAACTTATTCAAATATATTGATGAGAATGGCCACAGAATGATTAATAGAGTTTATTTGTCAACAGTTTCGTATCAGGGAATGAAAGTTTGGCCTGCAGATCTGTCACCCGGTCCCTTAATTTCATTCCTTGCAGCACCTCCAGGACCAGCATTGGAAAATTATTCGACTAGAAATATGATCTAGAGAACTCTGATTAAAAGTTTTGAGGTCAGATAGATGAAGAAGTTATTTTTACTGAAAGGGTGAAAACCTTACCTGGGAGTGGGAGTAGCAATGAAAAACATTGCCCCGAGCAACAATATTCTAGAAAGTTCTAGAATAAAGAATTTTCAGGCGTTAAAAGAGAGAGAGAGAAGATGCTAATCCTACTGACAACGGAGAGACAAATCCTGGTGATTTCTTTAACTAAATAATACTTTAACCATACCGCAACTTTAGCTATTCTACCAATACATAAGTAGAAGGTCCCAAAATTCAAAGAATCATTAAATGGCATCGTAATTCATGAGGGTGGGGATAGAAGTGCCAAAAAAGAGGGATGAGACGTGATAATGTGAAATACAAAAGTTGTCTGAATCAGGCACACCATCAGGATAATGAACAATCAGAGTGGCAAAATTAGAATGAAAGATGAAAATCTTTAATTTTTAATGAATGAGGGAAAAGGTATTATAATTTTGAGGTACGATCAAAAATTTATTACAGTACTAAGAAAACTTCTTCAGATGAAAGAACTAATCGTTCTGAAGAACTAAACACTCAACGCTAAACAGTAAACGAAATACTGAGAAAATGAATTAGACGGAAGAAATGAGAAAAACTGTAAATTTTAGGGTCATGAAAAGAGCAGAGAAAAATCAAACCCTCTAAAAAAACAATTACAAAATTCAAAGAATTTTAAAAAATTTCTTATGAATAAAAAAATATACTAAATTATTATATTATTTATATTAAAATATATAAAATATATATTTTAGGGAAAGAGAACTATAGGCGTATTTTAAAAATGTAATCAACTGCAGAAAAATTTAATAAAAAAGTAATTATTATAGAGTTTTGAGGTTTAAAAAGTATTGTTGAGGAGATAAGTGAGATAAATAAAAATAAAGTGAGTTAATATATTATAATATAGAAATAGTTAATATAATATAACTAATATAGTTAATATAATTATAGAAAGTTAATAACATTAAAAATTAAGGGTTAATAAAAGAAATTTAGTATGTCAAAATACTTTGCAACGTTACAGAAATTAATCGGAAAGTAAGATTTGGTATAGGGTTGGCGCAGCAATGGCATGCACCACACCGCACCGCACCGCACCGCACCACACCGCACCGGCACCGCACCGCGCCACCATGATTCTATGATTTCATGTTTCCTTCATTCCTATATACAGCATGAGAAACGGGTGTAGAGGAAAGAGCTACAAGAGCATCATAATCATTATCACATAAATAATTTTTTTTAATTCAAATACATTTATATATATATATATATATATATATATATATATATATATATATATATATATATATATATATATATATATATATATATATATATATATATATATATACTCTCTCCTCTATATATATATTTATTTATTTATTTATTTATTTATTTATATATATTTATATATATATATATATATATATATATATATATATATATATATATATATATATATATATATATACTATATATATATATATATATATATATATATATATATATATATATATTATCGCGGACCTGGTAGGGTAAGTGTAGATAGTGTGTAATTACCATAATTTGATTAGATTTCTACACCTAATTCTACGGAATTTACAACGTTTATATCGAGTGCTTTTCTAGTTTTAAATACGGCATCCTTATTTTCGTAGGTTGTCTTAATGATATGTTATAAGTAAGTTTTAAAGTGTGTAAAATCTTTACATATATAAAAGTATATATATATACGGACTATATATATATAATATATATATATATATATATATATATATATATATATATATATATATATATATATATATATATATATATATAAGTAGTATAGAGACCACAACTGACTGCATTCTGACCTAAAGAACAGATTTGACCTTATTCTGGGAACTTCGTGATATTTATGGCACTTTTTAGCATTTTTTGTTGCTTTTCAGTGCTTTCGGAGCTTTATTCTCTGTAAGGACCGCAACTGCCAGCATTCCGACCAAGTCATGTCAGCAGCTGCATCTTGAAGAGTTTGAATCTTTTTTCCAGTAGCAACACTGTCCGTTTGTTGTTGTTTGGTCAATGACGACGACGCGCTTTAGAGGGAGACGATGGCTTTCTGTGGTAGGCGAGACATTTTTCGGAGATTCTGGAGCTTCTAAGAAGCAGAAAATTCCAAGTCGTGTCGGCAGCTGACTTGAATTTTCCCCTAAGTCCTTAGATTTTGACACTTGATGTGTCAAAGTATATTTTTCTATGGTCGGTGAGACGGTTTTAGAGGGTCTGTACACCATTTTCTGTTTTTTAACCTGAATGTAGCGGGTTTTACCCGCCAAAAGTTTTTTTTGGTCCTTTGAAGGTTTTAAATGATCGCTAAACCATTTCTGATGATTTCAATCGATTAATCGTGGTCTTCTACCCCCAAATCGATATTTAAAATCTTTTTTCGTGACCTGGTTGGCTTATTACATTGGAAAACATATTAGAAATAAAATCGTTAGCATTATTTAACATTCACTCGATATAATCGTTATTTTGATTGAAGAAAATCGGAGGGATCTGATAAGAAAGTAATCGGACACCCCTCATTTTAGGGAGTTTTAATTATATTATCCCCACTAAACTTGCTACCCCTATAGCTGGTGGTGGTGTTAGTTTGGATGAGCGGAGATTGCACGCCGCTACACTCCCCCTACGGAGGTGCTGAGCCCTTAAACTTGGAAATAGCCGAAGCTCCGACAAGATTCGGAGTTAGAGAATGAAACGGAGCCTGAGTTGACTCAAGTACCGAAGCACTGAGCCGGAGAAGGAGCCGAATCTTGAAATAAGCATATAATAGTCCAATTAGGGTATCTTTCCCTATGTTTACCAACCCGTAGAAATTGAAATGAACCCGTAGAATCCGATTTTGAGGGTTTCAGATTCCTACGGGCTGTCTGAGAACCCCAGGGAGGGAGTGCTAGAAGAAAAAAGAGATATAAAGCGCATAGTTCATAGCTGAGGAAGGAATCTGAGTCCGAGAAAGAATCGGCCGTACTTCGGATCAGAGTCAGAATGAGGATCATTGAGAACTCATGACGTACCGGTGACGGTGCGGTGCAGTGAGGTGCTATGCGGTGCGGTGTGGTGCGGTGCGGTGCGGTGCTGAGTTATCAAACATACGCTAAATAATAATCCAATATTGGCGTCTCTCTCTCTCTCTCTCTCTCTCTCTCTCTCTCTCTCTCTCTCTCTCTCTCTCCTCTCTCTCTCTCTCTCTCTCTCTCTCTCTCTCTCTCTCTCTCTCTCTCTCTCTCTCTCGGGCGCACTGTTTAACTTCTCTAACAAATTATTTTTTTGAAAACCCACATCTAAACTAAACTTAACCTGATGCTGCTTACATGATCGGGTTTCTTTCTGAGCACATGGCTGTTTCGACTCTAGCATGTACATGCCTTCAGTTATTCCTATAAGTAACTCGTTTTCGTCTGTACTGATGGGAATTTCTATTTTCACATTTAATATTTAAATCTCAGTTTCTTTTAGTATACGTATACTATTATATTTCTTATTTTTGATGAAACATTTATGTTTTGTTTAAAATTTTTATTTTTGCAAGAAACATGCTCACTCAGAAAAGGTTATATAACAACTGGTCCCTTTCCCATAAGCGCCATAATGAATGACGTCACTGCATTTCGAGGTGCTGATTGGTGCATTAAAGACAAACCCAGGTTACGTATGACGAATAAACATCTGATAATAAGATGGTGCACAAAGTCCGTTATTTTCCATTTTTCTTTCTTGTCATGAAGGTCTCCAAGTTTTCAAATTGCTTGCTCATCATTTCGTCGGTTTCTCTCTAACTTTTATCATTGTTAATATCCTATTTCTGCATATATACCTTATACACATATATATATATATATATATATATATATATATATATATATATATATATATATATATATATATATATATATATATATATATATATATATATATATATATATATATATATATATATGTATACATATATATATATATATATATATATATATATATATATATGTATATATATATATATATATACATATATACATATATATAACATATATATATATATATATATATATATATATATATATACCTATATATATATATAAATATATATATATATATATATACATATATATATATATATATATATATATATATATATATATATATATATATATATATATATATATATATATATATATATATATATATATATATATATATATTCATTTATTTTTGGTGTTATCGTTGTTTGTTGTTTATTATTCACACGTACATACATACACAGACACATGCACACAACACATTAATTATAGAAATACTTTGCTTATTCTCCCTTAGCTTTCTTTCTTAATACGTTCTCTAGTCAAACCTTACGCTACCTTTCTGTTCACATGACTATAATTTCTATAACGTCATGTGTTTGTGCCCCGTTTTCTAAATGTTGTTGACCAGCATATATATTTTCCCATTTAATATTAAAATCTCATTTTCTTTTATGTGTATTATCTAATATATTTTCCTGTTCATGAAGAAGCATTTATATTTTGTTCAAAGTTTTTATTTATTTTGTTTTATTTTGTTTGTTAAGTTTTTATTATTTGATGTTTTATTTTATGTTAAGTTTTATTATAAGTTTTATTTTGTATGTTGTTTTTATTTATTTTAAGTTTTATTTTACATTTATATTTCGTTTAATGTCTTTATTTTTAAAATATTCTACATTTCTAGTTTTACTTTTATTTATTTATAAAAATTTATTTATTTATTTTTAAATCTCTATTTTAAAACTTTTAATTATAAAATTTTACTTATCTTTTTTTTAAATTTTATTTAAAAATTTTTGTTTATAAAATTTTATTAATTTAAAAAATTAAAACTTTTTCTTTAAATTTTTTTTATTCATTTTAAAAAAATTATAAAAGATTTTGTTTTCACTAAAAGAAATATTTGTATTTTTTATTTAAAAATATGCACTTTATTAGCCCTAAACCAGTAAAGCAGTAGAGCAAATACCATACCCCAACCCCTCCCACCATGCCATGCTTTACTGTCTTACTGCCTTACGTCATATCTGAACATGTATTTTGTGTAAACAACAAAAATAAATTCCTTGTATAAACATTACATTAAAATAAGTTCTTTGTATTAACATATGTTATAATTTATTAAAAACATTTTGTTTCTACTATAAAAAATATATTCTTTTATTAAAAATATCAATTAATCAATTGGTTAATAAATCATAACCGCATTCGTGATCCATTGATAAAGGGATTAAAGTTATATTTAGGTATCATTTTAGCATAACCATATAAAATAAGTTCTTTTTAAAAACATTGCATAAAAATAAATTCTTTGTAAGAACATAACATAAATTTATTAAAGACATTTCATGTTTTTACTAAATCCTTTATTCTTTTAATGTTTATAACGTCAAAATATTAATTAATAATATAACAATGTTAGTTGATATGATTAATTTAGCTTACTTAACAAAACCTAGCAAAAAAAATATGATAGCCTAACCTATATATCATACTGATCTACTAAAAAATGGTATCATCAATAAAGCTAACTTAACATTACCTGAACTAAAAACATAACATGGCATAACATAACATATCTAACATACTTTACGAACGAAAAAAACTCACAACATTAGCAAAGTTCCCATCATATTAGCGGTAAATTAGCTATCATTACTTCACAAAATTTACACTATCCTTACTTTTCTATCAAACCTATAACGTATCAATGTTGATTTAACATTAGCATAGTAATATGTGACAAATGAAATACGAATAAATGTAAATATAACAAAGCTTTTAACTTGTCATCAGCTGACAACATAAACAAAGTTTTAACATAAGTAAAGATAGCATATCATTAATCATTACCTAAACTACACCCACCCACATACACACAACATATTATATAGACACTTAACTTATTTTCCCTTAGTTATCTTTCTTAATACATTGTCTAATCAAGCCTTGCACTGCTTTACTGTTCACATGACTGTTATTTCCATTACGTCATGCATATGTGGCTCGTTTTCTGAACGTAGGTGGCCAAAAGTTTTATTATCACTTTTCATATTCAAATCTTATTTTCTTTGGTATGTGTTAACTAATATAATTTCCTGTTCACGCTGAAATATTTATATTTCGTTTAAAGTTTTTATTCATTTTATTAGTTTTATTTTGTTTGTTAAGTTTATATTATTTTATGTTTTATTTTTACATTTATATTTTGTTTAAAGATCTTATTATTTTATGTTTTATTTTTTTTGGTTAAGTTTTTATTTATCTTATGTTATATTTTAAGTTTTGTTTATGCTAATATTTTGTTTAAAGTTCTTATTATTTTGTAAGTTTTTTTTTGGATAAGTATTATTTATTTTAAACGTTTTATTTACATTTATATTTTGCTTAACGTTTTTATTATTTTTAAAATATTATTATACATTTATATTTTTATTTTTATTTATTTCTAAATATTTATTCATTTATTTTTAAATTTTTATTCTAAAACTTTTTATTTATAAAATTTTATTTATTTTAAAAAATTATAAAACATTTTGTTTTTACCAAAGAAAATTAATATTTTTATTTTTATTTTTATTATTTATTTGGTTCTAAAGCAGTAAAGTAGTAGCGCAAACACCCCATCTAACCCCTCTCATCTGGCCATGCGCTTCTGCTTTTCATCATAGTTTGGTGTAATTTTTTGTATAACAACATAAAAATAAGTTTTTTGGATAAACATAACATAAAGTTATGTTCTTTGTATAATCATTACATAAAAATAAGTTCTTTGTATGTACATAACATATAATTTATTAAAACAATTTATGTCTTTACTAAATTCTTTTATTCTTTTTATGTTTATAACTAAAAATATCAATTAATCAGTAAATCAATAATCAAACTCCATTCTACTTCACTCATACATACCATCTGTGATCCATTGACTGAGTGTCTAAAGTTATATTTAAACTCCATTATTTCTATAACATAACATAAAAAATATGTTCTTTGTATGAACATTGCATAAAATTATTAATAATTGTCAACATAGCAAAGTTTAAGCTTATCAGTAAATATAACATAGCATTACCTGAACCAAGAACATAACGTATCACAACATACTTAACATACCTTACACACGAATAAA
>JABUQX010060103.1:20000-22500 GCA_015478945.1 Trachelipus rathkii | reverse complement strand
TATGCCTATAAAATATTCAAAAAATTTCTACTTTGATAATCGATTTATTTTTTTCATACAAAAAAGAAAAATAATGAAATATCTTTTCTATATATAAAATCAGAGAACGCCAAAAAAAACTTGTTTATAAAAACTTGCCTTTAAAACCAAATCCATGAAAAATAAATTAGTTCACATTGGATACAATGACCCGCATATTGCCCTGATACAAAACTGTCATTCTGGGTGTATGTCTGTCTGTGTGGCTCACTTCCCTCTACCCCCCCCCACACAGATATTATATAGTATATATAATATATATATATATATATACTTATATATATATATATTAAAATATATATAATATATATAATATATATATATATATATATATATAATATATATATATATTATAATATATATGAGTGTATGTCTTGGGTTCTGTGTGTGTGGTTTGTGTGTATTTTTTATTGTAATTCCTCCTTCCAAAGGTCTTATGTCACAAATGATTCTTATTCTAAGAAGAGTTTGGGATTGGAAACTTGACTTTCTTTAAAATTCATGACATCAGTCGATTCTCTTCCATTACAACAGAACAAAGCTCATTATTGTAACCGTAGTCAAAATTACTCGCTAATGCTGAATATATATATATATATATAATATATATATATATATATATATATATATATATATAATAATATAATATTAGTATATATATATATGTGTATTATATATATATATAATATATATATATAATTATATATATCCTAACCAATATATATAAGTATATATAATATAATATCATATATATATATATATATATATATATATATAATTAATATATATATATATATATAATGATATATACTAGCTAATGTATATATATATATATATATATATTTGTTATTATTATACCATCAACATCTTCTCCCACATAATTAATTATTTGTTTTCTTACTGACTATCAATTAATTTATTAATTATTACAAAATATAAGGAGAAAAATATTTTGCCTGATGCCAGCCAAAAAGATTCCGTACAAGAAAGACTAGATTCTGAATGCTAATTTGAAATCTCAGCTCAAAGTTGGCGTAGATTGTAGAGTTTTTGAGTTACGATCAAAATTATGTATTAGTAATATATTGGCCACATATATATATGTTCAAGGGAAAAAGGTAAATACTGAATAATCACTTCATTTCTCAGATCTTAAAATTTTTTTTGCGACATTTGTTCTTGCGATTGTAAGTTGAGCTGGTCTCCCGTTGTAGGTACCAATAATAATTCCCCATCATATGGGTTCAACCGATCTTGATATCTTCTTTCCATTTTAGAGATGTCTTGGTCAAGCCTCTCACCATGTCCATCACTACTATTGTCAAGATATTTTTATTATTGGAAAAACCTAGAAGGTAATGGAAACAGTGTATCCGGCATTCAATAATTTAATGTACTGTTAATAAGTTGTTGATTACATTCCATATTTTATTGCTTAATGAGATTCTGGAAAGCTTTGGACAACTAACATTAATGAATTCCATGTGGCTCAGATTATCTCTAAATCTGCTATCAGTAATCAATATTCTGATATCAGTTCCAATGAAAATTCCAGTTTTCAGTTTTGCGCCACCATTTATTCTGCACAATTTTTTTTAGGTACACTGGAATCCTTGTCCATCTTTAGCAATCGTTTACACAAGGTTCTTCATGAGGCTCAGTATTATGTGAAGTGTTGGAAGGAAAACCTTTTGTGGGTTTTTAAGTGGCATATACTGCACATTATACCTACCAACTATGTGTTCCTCTCTTTAAGCCCAGTCTTCTACAAAATAAAACATGCTGTCATTTTGGTTCTACCATAACCACAATAAGAACATATATATTTAGTATATCCCAGCCGTAATCCTAGAATAATGGAAAACCTCTTTAAAAACTTCGCGAATTTGTGCTTGAGGACTGGGAAGTTAACTCTTTTTAGAATGAAATTTATATTGACTCGTACGTTTCCTTCTTATCGACAACATAAGCCTCGGGAATGGAAGTTTTTCACCGCCATTACGAAACACTACTGCTTTGAGACTAATTTTATTTTAGTCTATAAACAATCTCACAATCCTGATCCACATGACCATGTTCAAATTCATGCATAAACCTACTGATATCAATTCAGAAACAAGCATTATTTGCTTGTTTGAAAAAGGCAGCTAAGCCTATATATGAGACTTCCAATTTATTTCAGCACTTTCATATGTTCATATTTTATAAATTTAATGCATAATATGAGATATTTTTAATCCAATATCTTCTGTTTTCCCCAAAACATATATCACAAACCTTTCATTACCAACCCTAAATTCTTTTCTAATCTTAGAATTAAATCAAACATCTCGAACCACACATTAAAGTCGGAACAAATGTAAAGTTTTCCCAGTAAATTCGGTTAGGCGAGTTGCCAGGTAGCATATTCGTAAGCAAATAAATTCTGCCAATTAAAACCACTTCTGCTGATAAAGCTCAT
>JABUQX010060103.1:15000-17500 GCA_015478945.1 Trachelipus rathkii | reverse complement strand
ACACTCACCACTATACATTCGGTTAACCAACTGACTATCATCCATCCTTTCCATATCACCAAACCATCTTACCACATTCTCATTTATTCTCACATTTAAGCCTTTCTTCACACCACACAACTCCCTAACACCTTCATTGCTCATTTTATCAATTCTTCTCACACAACATCTCAACTCACGACTGAGCAGAATACTTTAAATTTGTACCTCATATTCTATACCATAGTTTCACTACTATGCAATAACACTGGTAACAACATAACCTCATACAGGACCATAGCGCACTGTGGACTCAGTCCCTTTGCATTCACCAAGGATTTAATTGTACCAGTCACTTTCTGATCAATCGCAACTTTTCTACTACACTCTGCATTATCCGTTACGTTTTCATCTAACATTTAAACTAAATAATTAAACTCAGATTGCACCGTCCAACATGATTTCAAACTCCCCCCCACTACCATCACCGTACTTTTATCTATATTTGCTTTCAAACCTTCTTATACATACCTTGCCAAACCCCTCTACCAATCCTCTCAAACTTCTCAGATTCGCCACACAGAACCAAATCATCAGCGTACAATAAGCAGGGCTACCCTTCACACTCTACCATTCTCCATCAGTTTAACACCCTTCCCTGCCACACTTCACCTTTATTTCTCATCACTCCATTCAGCACTATCACAAATTTAAATACCATGAAAACATAACATATTCCTGCTTCACTTCACTATTAATATTAAACGATTCACTCTCCGCTCCATTTATTCATACACATGCTTCACTATCGCCATACATACTTTTGATTTCATTCAGAAGCCTACTAGCAACACCATATATCACTAACACCTGCAACAGAGCTTCTCTTTTAATCCTGTCATAAGCCTGTTGAAAGTTCATAAAACCTAAATACAATTTATTCTTCTTCTCTCTCATTTTCTACTCATATGATTTAATGTAAAATTTGATCTACATATTCTCTACCACTTCTAAATACATCTTGTTCAACAGTCAACCCCTCAGTTACTAGACTCACTCTTTCAACCAAAGTTCCATTATATATATTTCTTATATATATATATATATATATATATTATATATATTATATTATATATATTATTTAATATGATATAATAGCTATAATATATATATACTATATATATTATATATATATATATATATATATATATATATATTAATATCTTCCTAGAGTTTATACAGTTTCCCTTATCTTCCTTATCCTTATAAAAGGGTACGTCACCGTTCTTCTGTCAGTTCTCCGGAACTATACCCCTCACACAAACACTTCGTTTATACGATTTTCTTCTCCAGTCAATCACAAAGTCACATCCCTTCTTGACCATTTCACCAGTAATTCCATCTATACCTGCTGATTTACCATTCTTCAACTTTCTCACTCTGCTTTTTTTTTTTTACGGAATGACATCACCACTCATGGGAAAAACCCTATTCAAGGAGGTGGTGTACTCGATTTTACGTCCTAGCAGAATGAAGCCAAGATGAGAATAACTCCAATTCAGCCACCCGACCAGTTACGAACCTGGGTCTCTCGCTCTTCCGCTGAGCTACCGGGTGTACCAATCCATAGGAGCTTAAGCAAGCGATGCAATGTATGGCCTGGTTGCTTATTCTAGCTCCCTAGTTCTCCTCACATGATCCTACATCAGGTAACTGCTGAAAAGAAAGCCTCTTCTACGCGTATTGATTTGGACGATCGCTTTGGAAAACATCCAACCTGCTGCAGAACTCCAATTCAAATGTTTTAAAACAAGAGTTTATCAAAAGAACCGAGTTGAGACTTTTTCTCGCTTGACACCCCTTTTTTAAATTTTGACAATTATTTGTTAATATTTTATAATTTTTCAAATAAAAATCTTAAAATGAAAAAAATAAATTCTAAAAGATTTGTCAGACATGACCTAAATTCAACTTTCTTTTTTTTTATCCTTTTCCTATCTCTAAATCAACTTTATGAAAGAATTTATTTTCTTCAGTCTAAACTCTAGAGCTCTTAGCGAGTCGAACATTTATCTTGATATTTCTCCTTCTCTTCCTTGTTATTCTTTTGTTTTCTACTGTTTCCTTCTGAGATTCTTGAAACTTTCATCGGCAGAGTTTAAATCTCCTTCCTACTAATTACTTCATCCTCAAAATATCTGCTTCTTTAACACCATCAAGGACCCACACACATTTACTATCACCTCTTCATTACTGTTAATGTTATGCAGATTTTCGAAGTGATCCCTCCACATTACGCTCAAGTCCATATCATCAGTTACGAGAGTACCATCCCTATTCATTATTCTATAAAGCATTCAACTTTCTAATCCTCGTATTTTCTTCCAAACAGCTTCCTATATATATTCCCTTGTAAGTCTCCTTTTCATCCTCCTTCCAAACTGTCATTTCCTCTTTTTCCTCCTACCCCATATGCAACTTAGCCTACCTCTTTTCCTCCCATTATATTTCCATAATTCTT
>JABUQX010060103.1:0-10000 GCA_015478945.1 Trachelipus rathkii | reverse complement strand
TTATGTTTCAATAACAAAAGCTTCAGAGCACTTTCAGAGGAGAGTTTGGTTCTCTTTTTTCGTCGTAAATAAGATCTGCACCACTGAATGACGCTCACTAACCACACTTGTTGAAGGGCTTGCTAAGATTTCCCTAGCGACTTCTGAAAGATGTGGAAAACTTTTACAATTATCACGCACCAAACCAGTGGATCTTTTATCTGATTTCAAGCTTTCTTCTCTTTTGACACTCTTCGATCAATAATATTGCTTTTGACACCTCCGAACATCGCTGCTATATTGTGCTAGAAGCCAAAAAAAAACGTTCATGGATTCGCAATGATATCGCTAATATATGGTAATTGCGGGTCTGTTTCCTGTGATCTTTTTGCTTTTTATTTGCTGGTGAAATTTCCACCTTTAGCAGCATTTCATCGCATAAGCACCCCAAATTAATTTTAACAGTCTGTGAAACAAAACGTGATTCAAGAAATTTTGTTTGTATCTAGGATTTAAAAAAGTTGCAATTGCACACATGCGTCATCGTTTGGCAGAGTTGAAAATCTATTATCTATCTCCATCATGACTGTTTCTGTGATCCTGAAAGTCCGTTACTTTTAATATATATATAATTATATATAATATATACTATATTATTATATATATTACATATATCTTTATATATATATACTATATACTATATATAGATATAATATATATACTGATATATATATATATAACTATATATCATCATTCTATCTATATATATATTATATTAAATATATATATATATAATATTATATAATATAATATTAAGGTAGTCACACACGTTACTCATAATAATTCATTGATGAATACTATCAGCTATCCGCAAAAAATTTATTGCGGATGAGGTTGCGGATGCGGATAGTGAAAATTGATGTGGATATCCGCATATGCGATTATCCGCTACACCTCTAGTTAAAACCTACAAATGTTCTGTTTTATGTGCTGGCTATGTTTTTAGGGATGTGTGGGTATTGAGATTGTGTAACTCACAATGATATATATTCATATAAATTATTACAGAAAATCTATCGATCCGACTATTCTTTGTGTCCGTTCAGATAGCCTGACCGATTCGAACCCTCGCTTTCGCGAAGGGGAAATCTACGATCCATAAGCCAGAAAAAAACGTCGTTTAGAGTAACGTGATTTGGACTATATATATATAGTATATATATATTATAATATATATATACTATTATATATATATTATATATATATATATATATATATATATATATATATATATATATATATATATATATATATATATATATATATATATAATATATATTATATATAATATAATATATGTATATATATATATATATATATATATTATATAATAATATATATATATATATATATATAATAATAAATATATATATATATATATATAATATATATATATATATATATATAATTCTAAATATATCTATATTATATAATTACTATATATATATTATATAATATTATACTATATATATATATATATATATATATATATATAATATAATGATATATATATATATTATCCCTCTACTAAATATCTAATTAGAAGTAGAATGGGCCTTCCTACTAAAACCAGAATAAAAGAAAGCTAGATTTTTCAAATGATGTTGATGCTATTTTTTCGTTGCTTAAAAATGTGTCAATGAACGTAAATAAGTTAAGTACAAGTGTTAATACGCTTAATATATCAGTAAATAGGATTGAAAATAAGTTTGATATCTTTGAACTGCGCTTAAAAATATTAGAAACTAAAAATATAGATTTTGATAAAAGACTTTGTGAGATAGAAAATAGTTTGGCGTCTGGGACTACTGCGGTTGATACATTTTCGATAAGCCATTTTGATAAGGATAAAACTCTTGAATTGTAATTAGATAGGTTTAAGTAGAGGGACTTAAATAACTGCTTGATTTTGAACGGAGAAAAGATTGATCATTTGTTGACTGGTGCAAATGATTTAAATCTTAAGGAGGGAGCAATCTCTGCAATTGGCATGTTGCCTGATTTGGATTTGACTCGAATCAGGATCAAAAAGGCATACAAATATGGTAGGTTGAACAAAAAGCTCTGCATCGAATTTTACGACGAATCATTTAGAGAGGAAATATTCTCTGCATACAAAAAGCTAACTGTAAAGCCTTACTATGTTAACGATCGACTGACGGGACTAAGAGGTCAACTCAACTATAAACTGCGCAATCTGAAGAAGGATCAACGTAATGGTATTGCAAGAGTGTTTAAGGAAGGTGTTATTTGCTATATGTTAAAGGATTGTAACAATGTACATAAAGTTTTTAGCCCTGATGACTTACGATCTTTCATGGAATCTTAATTATTGTTTGGACTAGTTTAAATCAATGATATATGCTATGGCTTGATTGTTAACCCATAGCCATGTGTTAAGGTCACATTATTATTTTTGTATTTATTTTAATAAATATACCTAATTTTTATTAGTAGATGTTAGTATTAGTATTTTGATTGCTATTTATTGCTATTATTATTATTAATTCTAGGGATATTATTATTGTGTGCTATTTTTATTTTTTGACATCTATTAGTTACTAATATTTGTTGCTTGATATTTTTATTATTATTATTATATTTATTATTATTATTATTATTATTATTATTATTATTATTATTATTATTATTATTATTATTATTATTATTATTATTATTATTATTATTATTATTTTATTGTTTGTTATTATTGTTATTATTTTTATTATTATTATTTATTATTATTATATTTATATATTATTATTAATATTATTATTATTATTTATTTATTATTATTATTATTGTTATTATTATTATTATTATTATTATTATTATTATTATTATTATTATTATTATTATTATTATTAATATTATTATTATTATTTCTGCTATCATTTCTTTTATTGTTATTTATTATTATTTCTGTTATCATTTCTTTTGTTGTTATTAATTATTATTTCTATTATTATTATTTACTATTTTTATTATTATTATTATTATTATTATTATTATTATTATTATTATTATTATTTATTATTTTATTATTATTATTAATATAATATATTATTATATCTATTATTATATCTATTATTATATTATATTAATAATTCATTATTATTAATATTATATTATTATTTTATTTAGTTATTATTTATTATTATTTTTTGTTATTTGTATAATATATTATTGTAATTGAAATTATTGCTGGTTGAAGTGGTATATATATTGTACTTTATAGATCTGCATCAAGTCAGTTTCTTTGGTCTTTCCCGTTCGGATGGCATGGGTGCTGTTAGGGATGCCTTAAATGTGAAGTTTATTAAAAATATTAGTAGTATCTGTCTCTTAAACTTTGGAATCAGTCTCTTAAACTTTGGACGTCTCTCGCAATTGTTTAATGGAGGAACTCACGGGGTTAAGTTATTCGATTAATTCGTACTTACAGAACTTGGCTTGACCAGGCTCGTGATTTCAACAAACATGGAGGCGGAATAAAGGTTTTTGTCCTTGAGGCTGTTCAGTCTGCTGTGATGGAACAGTATTGTACGGTGAATGAACTATTTGAATGTTTACCACTGAAGGTCAGGATTAACAATTCTGGTTTTTTGTTGTCATCAATATATAGACCCCCAAGTGGTTCGATAGTTGAATTTAATGAAATGTTTTTTCAATATGTTGACCAGCTGACTGATGAATGCAGGAAAACTGTTGTTATTGGTGACATAAATATAAATCTTATAAATCCTCTAAACTTGTCTTCTTATGACGTATTTATTGAGGCGTTTTTGTCGAGATCATTCTTGTCTTATATCAATAGTCCTACTCGATATTCCTTGGAGAGCCCGATCACTAAGTATTCGATTCTTAGCCAGGTTTGGTGTAATTTTGAAGATGTTAATTATGCAGCTGCAGTTGGATGTGAGATAACTGATCATTTGTCCATTGTTGTATGTCTTAATTTTGCTGTTGGCAGAAACTTGAATTCTAATTATCTGTTTAGACCAATCAGTTCTTTTAAAGTTGAAATTTTTAAAGCTGATCTTGTAGGTTATATAAGTAGATATGCTGATCATAATATGTCTGGTGCTCAACTTTTTGAAAGATTTTACTCTAAATTTTTTGAAATGCATAATCGATCTTTTCCTTTAAAATAGAAAAGCCTTAGAACTAAATCCTGGATGAGCCAGTGATCTTTCAGTTTTGTATAGAAAAAAAAAGCTGCTTTATTCATAAATATAAACGAGGCTTAATTACTAGGATTCAATAAATTATTGTAATCTTCTAGGCTATGCTATAAGAAGGTTAAACGCTCTCATCACTGTCGTGTGTTGAGGTCTGCTGATGGAACTTAGAAAAGTCTGAAACTTTGTTAATCAAATTAGAGGACGCAACAGAGGGCAATTGACTCAATTGAAGGTAATTAGGAGAAATGATGTTATTGTTACTGATAAGGATCGGATTGTTGATGAATTAATGAAAATTGTATAATGTGTCCTGCAAAAAAATTAAGAACCAGCCACTAAGATATGGAAAGCCCTTTAGATAGTTGTACCTATTAAGGAGATGAAGTTTTTATTTTCTCCCAATAACGGGGCATGAAGTTGATATTTTAATTAGGAGCCTAAAGAATAAGACATGTTTCCATTATGACGTTAAATTTTTGCTCTTGGAGAGAGTATCTGCACTCATTTAACCTATACTTGCTGATATTATTAATAAAGTGTGTTCTGAGGGGTCTTATCCGGGACTCTCTTAAGACTGTTCACGTGTGGTCCCCAATATACAGGAAAGACGACAAGTTGTCCTTGATAGCTACAGACCCATCTCAACCGCTACAAATTTTAATAATAAAATTATGAAAAAATTTAATCAATGGACGTTAGAAAGATTATTGATAGGGATCTGATTAGTTTATCCATTCCAGTATGAATTAGGAAGGAATTAAAGAATACGAATCATGTGAGAATGTTCTGATCATTTCAGAAAAGAAATTTTTAATGCAGTATTTCTGGATCTCTCCAAGATGTTTATGTTGTGTTTGGATATAAAACTTGTCCAAAAATTGAAAGAGTTTGGATTTAGAGGCATGTTGGTAAATCTTTATTTTTCTTATCTTAGTAATCGGCGACAGTTATGTGCAGTTACAGGATGGCTGATTTTTCAGGCTCTTGTGTTCCTCAGATATGGTTGTTCTTAAGAGTATCTATGTTGGGGACCTTTGTTTCTTTCTTGTTTCACATAACGACCTGCAAATATAATTTTACCACGTCTGGTGTTGTTTGGCGATGATACCAGTTTTTTTCGAGCTGGAGATGCATTGAAGCGTGTGTATCGGTACCTCATTGAAATTAGGAGACTAAGAAATTCTCTAATACTGGTGAAAAAAAACAGACTTGTGGCCCTCACAATACTGTAGTAATGGACAAAAAATCAGAATTCTCAATGCGTGGCGGCGTGTCAAATTTCCCAGTGTATATCCTTGTTGACAATCTGTGAAGATGAATAGGCTTGAAACATTTAAACTACTTGTACTTTTAATAGATCAGAAACTTGCGTTTCACTTCAGCATGTAAACAATGTTGGTGAGTTGTGAGAAGTTTTCACTATTATCAGGATTGATATGGTCATTGAGAAGTATTTGCTTTTGTCTGTACTTAAGATATTGTAGTTTTTTCTTTTCTGTACCCGCAGCTCCTGCTTTACTTGTTGTGTGAAAGCTGGTTCACCTTCTGTAACCAGTTTTCTCCCCTGCGAACTACAAGCAGAATGGATAGTGAGAATTTTTCACCAGGTTATGAGCACTCACTGTGTCTGAATAGGAATCTTGGACATTTCTGACTATCAACAATGTATAAGATTATGTATATGTCATCTCTTTTTACGACTGGTATGTCTGTGGTAAATATGATGGTTTTGATGACGTAAGAATGATATGATGTTTATGCATGGCTATAATGTGCGTAACCCCCATTACCTCAGACTTCCTTTAGCCAGACTGAATAAGCATAAGCAAAGTGTTATGTTATGTTGCTATATCTTTTATAGGAATAAATTTACCCTTGGACCATAAGAATCATCGAGACACTAGAATAGTTCAAGAAATTGTAATTAGCATTAATAAAATAATTTATTATAAGTATCTTAAGTCGCTGTATTGTTGTCAAAAGGCATGATAATTTGAATTATATAATGACCAGCATGCTTGTTGATTAAATTTTGTATTTTGCACCCAACTATGTATCTTTTGCCTGAATACAATAACCTATATATACTATATATCATATATATCATCATATATATTATAATATATATTATATATATATATATATATATTATATATATATATATATATTACTATCTTATAATATAATATAAATATTATATATATATATATATATATTATTATATAATACAATATTATATAATACTATATATATATATAATATATATTATATATATATATTATAATATATATATATATTATTATTATATATATATATATATATATATTATATGTATGTGTTGTGTGTGTGTGTGTGACATGTGCTGCACTGTCTGTTTGTGTTGTGCAGTGTGGTGTGTGTGTTGTGTGTGTAGTGTGTGTGGTATGGTGAAGGTTATGGTTTGAAGTCTTGATATTTTCGATTTTATTGATTGATCATCCATTTTCAAGCGTTCTATCTTTAGCTGGTAGGTTCACCTCGTGTAGCCGAGGCTTCACACCGCTGTGCCCCACAAATCTTGGCTATGGTTATAGTTATGTGGAAAATAAGCAGCCCCGACAATACTTCTGCGTAGGAAATGCGACAGTGTATCCTGAGTAGGTTCATTGATGCTGAAGGCCCTGATACTGGAACCGGAGCCGGACGCTGGATCAAATCTTGAAATAAACATTCCCTGTAATGAGTCAATGAAACTGTCTTTCCCATATGTGTGTCGAACCAGTGGAACTTGATTTTGAGGATTTTCAAGTTCTTACGGGGTGTCTGAGAGACCCATGGGGAGGTGCTCCCAGAGAACCGCAGAGTACCGTAGCGGAGGAGGAGACAGCTTCAGAGAAGGTGTGACCGAGGCGACCTGGCGCAAAACCGACTCTTGCGCCAAAACGAATTGTTATTATTCCGTTTTCCACGGTATAATAATTTTCTTTTACAAACAAGTACACTTTATATGCACATGTTGAGCAATATATATATATATATATAATATATTATATATATTATATATATATATACTATATATATATATCCAACGGGTCAGTAAGATATATTATATATAGTACATATAATACTATATATATAATATATATATATATAGGCCCCTATATACTATATACCTTTAGGGTGAATAAATGTGGGGATAAAATAATCTATCATTTTAAGCAATTTGAAAATACAAAGAAAGTATGATATATAAATAATTTATATTAAAAATATTTTCTTCTTTCTTAACGAGGCAAAATGATTAACTTCTCCGATTTATATTGTGTAGCTATTTTGAGCATTCATTAAGCTCATTCTGTTAGTCTTACCTTCCTTGTTAAAATTTGAAAAAAGTGTGTTCGAATATTGTCAAAGTAGAGAAAATCCTTCTGGGAGTACACAATGTAGTTAGAGAGATGCCTACAATTTCTGTATCAGATCCAATGCGATGTGTATAGATAAATTATTTACAAATAAATTCCGTAAAAATTTTTAAGCAGATATTATAGTAATTACTTTACTAAGAATGGAAGGATGGATCTATGATGTCGACGAGTTTAATCTCCAGGTTTGAAAAATAATCAAGAAAAAGAAATTGAAATTGCTTTTTTCTTTTTATTTTGCATTGGTTCTGTCACTAGACCTTGCGGCATTTTCATTAACAGAGAAGCAGATTTTCTTCTGTTAGTATATAGCGAATTCTCTGAAAAATTTTCATTTTTGCTAATAATAAAATTTCTTCCAAAAATAAAAAAAAAAGCCCTCACATTATCGATAATGATCCTATACGAGCGCGAGCGATTACTGTTCTACTGCTACATGACATGAGGATTGACTAACTGCCTACGTAACGCCGCAAATGGAATAGGATTTAGAGACGGAGAATAAAGTGTGAACATGGTGTACATAATTTTAGTACACAATCGCAATCATTATCTCTCTACTGCAGTATGATCACTAGTACTTCGCTCCATAAAGATTTGTGTCTTATATTAGTTATCCGAATAGGAGTTTTCCATTCATTCCTTTCTGGACTTTCAGCCTCTTCTGCGCTCCTGCCTTACAACAAAAATATATAAACAATAGATCTCACTGAATTATGGTTTACTATATATAGTGTGACATAAACTTCATCACGCACATATCCCTCTCTTCTTACTCACGTGAAGACACTTGTCGTTATCAGAGGTTAGAGTGGGTGAGTCCGCTTATTGTACACATTTGTTTCATCTATCACATAGTCATAGATAAATTTTTCCTATTTTTTTTCCTATATAAAAATTATGTTGTTCGCCTTTGTGAGCATAATTCTAATAGTAGTGTCTCGCAAAGTTGTTATTCTCTTTTGCGTTTATAATGATGTCTTTAAATGAGAATCTGAGTATCTCTCGACATGAAATATTAACACGACAATGAACATATACTCTATTACTGCCTTCGATGGCATATACTTTCTTGATATACTGTAAATTTAACTGATTTAGTGGTATAGGTTAAATCATAATAACACATATTATTTAAGTGTTAACATAATTACCAACAATGGAAAAAAAAAACGTTGTTCCAATTAGGAATAAGTCTAAAGATACTTATTTCAGTGATCTTATTACGTATATATATTACTACACTACTCAGCTACAAGATTCTTATCCGTTTATGAGCTTATTTACAAACAGTAACTTAATCCTTAAGAAATCTTCTACGAACCATTCAAATTATGTGATTTTGTCATTACTTATTATATACTTACTAGCTACTTTAAATTTGCCTTATATAGTTTGAATTAATTATTTTTCTCTTAATATTATTATATTATTAAACTTAAATTTAGTAGACACGATCCATCCAAAAATTTTTTATTACTATTCAATAATAAATTTTGAGGGGTTTTATGACACCTCCTCATAACCCCCCCATATACTATATATATATATATAATATATTATATATTAATATATATTATAATATATATATAATATATATTATATAATATATATATATTATATATATATGATAATACTAGTTAATTTAATACTATATATATAATATATACTAATAATAATATAATATATATAATATATATGATAAATATATATATTAATATTATATATATATATAATTATTACTATAATATATTATAATTAATACTGATATATAATATATAATATAGTATATATATATATAATATATATATATATATATCTATATATAATATAGTAATTAATAAATATAATTAATATTTAAATATCTAATTACTATCTATTATATATATATGACTTATACTTTATACTACATATATATTCATATATATATATCTTACATATATATATATATATCTTAAGTATTATTTAATACTAATATATATATATATATATATAAATACTGCATATCATAAATTATATTAGCAATACAAAATAAACCTAATGAACAATCAAAGACATACCTAATACTATTATAATACCTATATATATTAATACTATACTACTACTAGTATTTGACAGGATTACTTAAATATACTCATGTATATATATAATATCTATATATACTAAATATATATATATATATTATAATAATATAATAAATATATAGTAATATATATATATATATATATATATTATTAAATATATATTAATTATTATACCTATTTTGACTTATACCTTAAATTATATAATATATAATATATATAGTATATATAAATATATATATATATATATATATATATAATATATACATTATAATATACTATATATATATATATA
>JABUQX010060102.1:5000-11386 GCA_015478945.1 Trachelipus rathkii | reverse complement strand
AATAATGGTTTTATATTGAAGACCTTATTGTAATTCTATATGTAATTAATAAAAATAAACTCGGGTAAACTTTAGTATCTCATAGATAAGCAAAATACCAGTATAATGATATAATTAAAATTTAAAACATAATAAATGATTAATAAATATATGTAATTAATGATTAAACCAAGAGTAGGACGATTACCTTGACAAAGATCATCGTTAATTAATATTATTCCAAATATAAGTATGAGTTAAGCCTTTACTTCTCTACCTACACAACAGTATGGCATCAGAGCCTAAGATGAATACTTCCCAACTAATTTCCAGGATAATCCACTTCTGTATTGTATATGATATAGTTACTTGTAGGGATTGTGTAGGTACCACTCGTGAAGATGTGACACATCACCGGTAAGACTATTCCAAGACAGTTTTAAACAGCTATCTATTGATGAACCGACCATTATATATTGTGAAAATATGGAAACCTATAAAATTATAAGCACATTCATACAGTTTAGGACCGTGAATTAGTATAAGTATAGAAAGCATCCAAATAGATTCAGACTAGCACTCCATCAACCGATTATTATGTATCTCTCAAATGTTGGTGTGAGAGCTCAACCTATACATAAAATTTTGACTCTTAGGTACTACTTATATAATAATTAGGTAATGTAATGAAGCTTTACACTCTAGAGGATATTTAGTATGTTTAATCGTATGTTCTCGTAATAGAGTTTTTTCTCTCACTGTACCCTCGCTCTACCACGGGTAAAAGATAAGTTGGGTGATAGGGTGTAATGTGAGAAAAATAAGGAAGATACTGAAGACTTACATTAGATAAGGTGTATATTAGGCTCAACCGTAGTATATATCTATATATATATAGGCTGTGAGTAATATCACTCTTCAAGTATAGAAAAGTAAAACGGTCGCAATTAAGTAGCTATTCAATACGGCTTATAAAGGATGACTGGTTAATGTGAATAGTTAGTATGTATAATAAAAAGAAAAATAGACATGAGATATGATAATGTTAGGATAACTGTAGTGGATTAATCGGAGGGCGGAGTATGTGAAAAATGACTAATTTGTAAATGAACTGGCGAAATACATGTACATATCATATCATGTACAGCATATTAATATTACCAAGGCCTTATTTTATACTCCCATAATAATATAGTAACTATGAGGTATATATACTATTAATATATATATTATAATATAAATAAGTATGAAAATATATATATATATATGTATATAAGGAGTAAAGGTTTAGATAGATATAATGATAATCGGATGTGTGATACCAGAAAGACAGAAAGTTAGTAGAAAGAGGAATATGACCAGCAAGCTGGTGGGTTTGCTGCAAAAGAGAAGCCCGCAAAGGCCCTATACCACTCCTCTGGTGGTCATATTCTATATTTTTTTTTTGTATTGTTTGTTGCAAGTTGGAACTCGCCGCACAGAAAATCCCACCCAGAGCTAATCCACGGGACCGTGCGACGACCCATCAGTATGGCCATCTACAACCAATGTGATAGGGGTTCATCTTGGCAGGTAGGCCAAACCATACACCCTTACAAAAACCCTGCAACTTACTTCCTATTATGCACTTATTTTCTCGCCCCTGCCAAAAAACTACACTTTTCACTAATCCAGACATTCTTTTTGCTGACTTGCAATGCCCCTTTTCTTCGGTCTCCCAGCCAGTCGATGCCAAACACACTCACCAACTATACATCGTTAACCAAACGCATATCCTTTCTTTCCACCTGACCAAACATCTAAACATACTTTCATTTATTCTTCATTATGCCTTTTTTCATACCATACAACTCCTTAATACGTGCATTCCTCATTTTATCAATTCTTCTTCACACTAACACGCCTTTAAGAGTGCCGTCTGAACACATGTGTATTTTAGATCTATACTTCTTATTCCAGACCATAGGGGCTGTGTAAATGTAACAACATTAACACAGGTTACAACTTACCATCACGCAAACACTAGCGCACTCAAGGACTTAGTCCCTTTACAACCACAAGGATTTAATTGCACCATGCGCCTCCTTCCTGCAATTCACAATTTACCTACTACACTCGGCATCATCCGTTCCCTTTCGTCCAACATCCAACACCTAAATATTTAAACTCTAGTCACTGTTCTAGGGCCACCCCTGATTCTAGCATAACTTCACACCGAGAATTTTCCTCACTCAGAACCATAACCTACTCTTATCTACGTTTTACTTTCAAACCCCTCCCTTTATCCAAATTCTTTCTACACATCCTCTTCAAACTCTCTTCAGAGTTGCTACCATATCACACAAACCAATTATATTAAAGGACTACTAGTTCTGGCGCCGGATAAAGGTAATGCTATACTACATATAATATTCTTCATAAAGTATAATATTAGTTGTGATTATTATCTATATAGTATTAACTTTGTACATGCAATTTAGAGTTGGACTAAAAAATGAATATATTAGTGATATAAATACGCTCCTATAAAAAAAAAGATATAATAATTATATAATTGCAATTACATCACTATATTAATATTTATTATTTATATATATATATATAATTATAATATAATATTATTAATATATTGGCGAGTGTGAATAATAATTTGTATAATTGTTGAGTATTAAGTCGCAAATGGAGAGTATATATATTAATAGTTTTCCGAGTGATTGGGTATTTTTTAAGCATTTAAGTACCTTTATAATTAACTTAGGAAAACAATATATGTAAAATATAACTGTAAGTATTTGAGTTATATGGTAAATTTAGGTTTATTGAGTGTTATAGTTAAGGAAGATATATTAATATATGTTGATTATTTTATGTTCTCAGATAAGTGAGTGTGACGTCGGTATCTAGTGTAGAACTAATATTTTGGGTAAGAATACAATAGGTGCTTGATATAACTGAATACAATAGCGAATAACCGTTTTTAAAAAATATTATGAATTAAGTTGTGTGGAGTCAAATCTTTTGACTTGAAAACTGAATATATGGAAATTATGAAAAATAGTAGTGAAGAGAAGGAAGAATATTAAATAAGTTAAAATATATAGTTCAAATTAATAATATTTTATGACTAGACAGGCGTATATAGGATTAATAGGGAATCTTGGCAGGTGTTGAGTGAATATGGTGTTTGATAGGTAAGCTTTGTGAATAGAAATCAAAAGTATGTATGACGTAGTGTAAGTCTGTTGTGGTTAAGTTATATGATTTATAGGTGTCTGAAAGTTAGTGATTCATTTTAATATTCAATAGCGGGATGAGACGGGGTTGTGCATGTCTCCTTGGCAAATTCCAATCTGTATATGGATGAGGTTATGACAAGAATTAGAGGTAGGGGTAACAAGGTATAGTGTTAGAATGATGGAATGCATGAGAGTGACAGGTTCCTTACCTATTATATTGGTGATTTGGTTTGTGTGGCAATCTGAAGAGGTTCTGAGAGGACTAAGAATAGAAGATTTGGAGGTGTGGTTAAAAGAAAGGTTGAAAGTAACCGTAGATAAGAGTAAGGTTATGGTTGTGAGTGAGGACAGACTCAGTGTGAAGTTATGTTAGATGTGAGCAGCTGGGAAAATGTGTGAATTAATATTTAGGTTCATTTGAATGAAAAAGATGATGAAATGATGTTTATTCAATGTTGGAAGGTGGCTGGTAAATTTAAATCGTTGGTGGGATGTAAAGGGACTAAGTGTTGAGTGCGCTAGGGTCTTAAAGGGTATGTTGTTACCCGTGCTAATGTATAGTAGTGAGGACTATGGTCTGGAAAAGAGTATAGATCTAATTACAATGTGTTCAGGACAATTTTAGTGCGTGTTAGGTGTGAAAGAAATGATAAAAATTGAGGAATGAACGTATTAGAGATTGGTGTGTGGTGGAAGGTTGGGGTAAATGAGAAAAAATGGAAGTACGTTAGATGGTTTTGGTCATGTGAAAGGATGGATGACAGACGGTCGATTTAACGGATGTATAGTGGTAAAGTGTTGGGAATCGACCGATGGGAGACGAAAAAAAAGTGGAATGAGTTCAGAAAGGAATTGCTGAAGAGAGGGGAAATGTGGTTTGGCAGAGGCGGAGAGAAAGGTGCATAACAGGAGTGAATGGTGGGTTTTGTGAGGGGTATGTTGTAGCCCACCTGGGCCCAAGGAATAACCCCACATTGACGAGGGTCCATGTTGAGTGTCAATCGCGGTCCCGTGAAGCTGAGCTCTAGGTGGATTTTTCTGACTGCGCGACGAGTTCTCATATGGTATGAAAGGGGGCGTAAGGTGGGCTTTTCTTTTTTACTTGCTCATATTCTTCTACTATTTTCATGTTTCCGGTATTATGTTATGCACCTTGCCTCCAGTCTTGGGAGATAAGAAAAGAAAACGTGATGATGATGATGTTGATGATGATGATGATGATTGATATGATTTGATATATATATTATATAGTATCAAATATATCTATTATATATACTTTAAATATGATATATTAATTATATATTAATTTATCAAACAATTTTTGATATAGTGACTATCAGAAACTTATTTAATATATATCTGCAGTTTTCATAAAGTACTTGTATTGTACTTGATACCATGTACTTATTCTTGTACTTGTACTTGAACCAAAGCCTGCTATTTATCTATGAACCAATTCTAAGAGATACTTGTATTGTACTTGTACTTGAAAAAATGTACTTGAACCAACCCTGATATATTTGGTGAAAACGCGTTTTTTAAAAAACAATTTTTTTTAAAAAAAAGAACGTTTTTTTTTTTTTAAAGAGACAATAAAAATTAGCTTTTTGGTTTTGTTTTATTTGTTTGGTTGTTTTACCTTAAAATCAATGTTTATATCAACTTTCTATTTATTATAATATTTACATACATTATATTTCTTTCCCCTATTCTATGAAGGTCAAATATTTATATTAAATACTCCGAATAAATTATTTTTTTTTTCACTTTTCTCGAAGAACATATTTAACTATTTTCCAATTATTATATATAATATATATATATATTATATATATAATATATTATTATTATTATTTTATTAAATCGTATATATAAATATATATATAATATTATATAAATATATATATATATTATTATATATATATTATAATATATTATATAATTATATATGAATATATAGTCAACGTTAAATTCTTTTGAAAATAAAAATGATAAATCTTTTGACCAGAAATTATCTAGTTATTCATAATAATCCAGAACTCGTTTTTATACAATTCATCGAGGAATGATAAAAAATAAACTCTTCGAGATAATAAAAACATTTTACTTTGTATAAAATGCAACAATCTTTCTGGTTCCTCTACCTCACACTCTTTCTGACCTTTTGCTATTTTAAAATTGTCAACTCCAGCTTTGCTTCTTACCTCTCCATCCTCATGTATCTCTGTCTGTAATATTGCTGTTTTAACTTCTGTTAAAGCTGAACTGTCTGCTCAAAACTTTTTTTCTAATTCCACACTAGACGGTTCCAGAGCTATTCTTTCTCTCCGTCTTCTTTCGACTCATTAAAATGTTATTTCTGCACTTTCTGAGATTAACACTAAGAAGGTCGAGAATGATGAAGTTATCAATCCAGTGGTCCTCAAAACTTGTGCTTCTGTCTTATGAAACTATTTCCTCACTGCTTTTCAACTTCAGCATTCCCTCCTGCTGGAAGATTGCAATCCAACTATCGTCCTATCAGTTTAACCTTTGTTGTTCCTAAAGTTTCGAATCTATTCTTAGCAAGAAGATTTAGAAACATCTTTAATCTTCAAATCTTATCTCTGATATAAGGATCGCTCGACTGGTGTTCTTTCCTTTCTCTACTCCGACCATTGGTCCTCTGCTCTTTCGCATTTTGGCGAATCTTTTTTCAGTGGAGCAAGTTATATAGAAAGCTTTCGATAAACTCTGTCACAAAGCTTTGAATTCTAAGCATCCCACATTCTGTATTTATTCTTCAATTTGTGACCTTCTCTTGACTTCCGATTCAGACGTTCTATGGCTACTATTGTAGATGGCAACCATTTATCCTTTAAATCTATCCATAGCGGTGTTCCTCAGAATTCAGTTCTATCCCCAACTTTTTTTTTTCCTATTTTTATCAATGATCTATCTGTTACTGTGTCTCCTCTCCACTCTTAGGCTGATAACTCCATCACTCATCATTACTCCTTCCAATTTGAAAGACGACTCATTCAACAGCAGATAAATGATACTAGGAGGGTAACCTTGAAGGAACCAACTTCTGATCTTTGTCGTACCTATAGTTGTGTTAAAGAAAACATGGTTGTTTTCAATGCCTCAATAACTCAGCTTCTTCATCTATCTACTTGACATAATCTTCCA
>JABUQX010060101.1:40000-59733 GCA_015478945.1 Trachelipus rathkii | reverse complement strand
TTTGGCAGGCAAGGCCTACAGGTTTATATTAGGATACAGTAGGATTTGCACGTAGGTAGATGCGTCTATTGCGTATCTGCCTATTCGTCCTTCTATTTCACTCCATTTCTGTCTCCGCAACTCGAATTTCAATGTTTTACATTATTTAATTAGTAGAAAATCTTTCAAAGAATATTAAGCAATACAATGTAGTCAAAAACGATATAATCAAAACAGCGAAGACGAGAAATAAATTTTTGCAACTACAGGATGATGAGCACTTTGTTACTGAATCGATGTTACAATTCTTCAATGAATGTTTCTAAAAAATGGAATAAAACCAAACATTCGGTAATAATTTTAAGGTGTTGCATTAAATGAAAGCTGCACTCGCACGAAGAGTAAAGTCGAGAATCGATAAATATTGTTGACGTTTATTGGATCAGCTAGATGGTGAACCTCAGCTTGAAAATTACTTGTTCATTGAGATGAAAATCTGATCAGATCGCCAGTTTTGCCATGAGAGTAACCACATTATTGACATAGCTCACACTGCTTCAGTCTAAGTCGCAATCAACTTTTTGTAGTATTAAAGAAATTCCCAATGTACATTATTAGTATTTTTCAGAGAAACACAACAAGTGAGGCATAAATTAACTGTTTTAGAAATAGAATAATAAGATCTAAATATTTATTGTTTAACTTGCCACCATTACAAACTTCAATTATATTTTCTAGTGTATGAACTACGGCTACAAAAAAGTTCTTTGAATCCTCTTTTATGCATCAGTTTGTTCCCCACCCATAGTTTACACATAAACTAAAACATGAATATTTTTAGATTCTTAAAAAAATTTAATATATCTTTTTAAAGAATATGTTGTTTCTCTTTGGTGAGAGAAAAAAAAAATACATGCCTACTACACTTTTTACGACCCCCAAACACAATTTACAGACTTTACTTTAGAGCAGACATAATCGCCAATTAACAATGCGCACGCCAATGAACGCATAAATGCTGAACTGAACAATATGGACTATGACTGAACTCACCTTTAAACAATCACTCATGCTATTCGACACTAGCAGCACCATCATACCTTTGGCCAATCATCATATGTTTAAGGCAAATGTCATTTTTCTCTTAAGAGAATGAATAATTGCTTTATCGATAACTTCTCCAGTTAGTCCTTCTACGAGAGCTACAAATTACAAGAAAATCTTCTACTAATTTTAAAGACTGAGTCTTCTCCACTATTATCCTCAAGCATAATGTTCCATTTGCTTCAGTTTTTTGAGTGTCTTGTCGTTTTATCCGCGAACGCGAAAAAAACATTAAGCGTTATTAACCGTTAGCTCACAATATTTTTTCTTATATTAATATCTCTACAAATTTCAATTAACTCCTTTTGAATTGAAGGACTAGTATATAGAGATACCTGAGGCGATTTCTTTAAGTGTTCCAGTAATAAATGATCGCCAGCATCTTCGTGAAATCTTAACAATGCTCTAAAATTGCCATCAACTGCACTATTATCCAAAATATCTCCTGACTCATCCTTCCCACGCAATGCTATCCCTATTTCCCACAAAATATGATACTCTTCATAATCGACTTCAATTTTAGCCTATTCTCCCAGCCTGATTTGTAAATTACTATTCCCCGCCCCCCCCCCCCCCCCCCCCCCCCCCCCGCTATATTCCTTTCTACAAAATTACACGATGTCCGTTTAGCAATATGAAAATTATCTGTAATCATGACCGCCGTATTTATGTACTCCGTCTTTGAGTTATGAGATATCAAATTTCCTCTTTAATGCTTTTATTTGTAAATTTCTCAAAAACCAATGCGCCAGTAAACTGGTGCCCGCCTTCTCCTACGCAATCTTTGCAAAAAAAGCACGCATATTTTACAGAAAGCTCCTCCTGCATGCTCAGAATAAGATAGCCATGGATACTTTAAAATTCATTAAAATTGAAAACTTAAATTTCTACTCTCCAATTATTACGCGAAATTAAAGCTGGGAGTTGGCTCAGGCAGGATTTTAATAGAAGTCCTTTGTTTGATCAATTCGATATTATCACATATAAGCTATATCTCAAGAGCAAGAACAATGAGTTCTAGAAAGATTCTAAAAGAAGAGCTTTGCGTGCCAGCGGAAAATGTTAATGGAAGTAGTAATTAAATTTTGTAAAAGAAAGTATTTGAATTCATTTTTTTGCAATTTTATAAATAAAAACATCATTAATTGGAAATCATAAACAATTCGTTAAACCAAAGGTACAATTTGTTCTTTACTCAAAAAATTATAAAATAAAAATAGAAAAACAGGAAAAGTAAAAAGCAACTTTAACTATGAAAATGAGGGAAATAAAATTAGGAATGGTTTGTCGAAAGTGTTTAACTACTATACTATATTATATTAATACACAATATACGTTAGTATATTATCATAATATATATATTATATATATATAATCATTATTATATATATATCAATATATATATATATATATATAGAGAGAGAGAGAAGAGAGAGACGAGATAACAGAAGGGACAAAGATTGAAATGACCATGCCCATTATGAACTCTAAAAGTTCTGGGATTTCAAAATAAATTATCGGGGGTTCTTGACCCCAGAAAACACCCCCCAGTCTACGCCCATATATATATATGAAGTATATATATAGTATAGTTTATACTATATATATATATATATATTAATATATATATATATTAATTATAATTATTTAATATACTAATAATATATAATATCATATATATATAATATTTATATGATATAAACTACTATATATAATATATGCCCTATTAAACCACGGAAGCAAAAAAAATTAGATCGCGAAAATTTATGTAATGCCATCTAAATTATTTCACTTGAGGAATTTTTTACGGAATTTTTCTCCAATTTTCCCATTAAATTAAAAAAGATATCTAATAAAGTTTAATCTTAAGCACCAGGTAATGTCTTATATCCACCTCCTCACAATTATAATATACAATATAAAACTTCCACGCGCAAGCTTGTAAGTGTTAACTGGCACCCGTCGAGCGCAGCGACTCCATACTTAGAGCGGAGCACAATAAGCGAAGTGGTCTGTCTTGCATAACACGCCAAGCCTGCTGTGCATTTACTCTTTGGTATTGTTTTAGTTGTTTTTAAACTCAATAATCTAATAAAAATTAATTTAACTACAAGATAATATAATTTTAAAATCTGAAAAAAAAGTCAGTTAAACAATAAAATGCACCAATAATCGAATTATGGAAAACTTCAGAAATTATATTTCAATAAATAAGAATCTCTATTTTCCTGACTTTTTCCCTTGGCATGATAAATATGCTATTTCTGTAGTTTTTACCTAATTTTTAGAAATTTTAAAATTTTTTATGTCCATGTTTAATCAAGGCATATATATATATATATATATATATATATTATAATAACTATTATACTATATATATATATTATTATATATAAGTTTCTTCAGTATAATATATAGATACTAATACTATATATATACTAATATATAGATAGTATATATATATACATTTATAATATATACTAGAGAGAGAGAGAGAGAAGAGAGAGAGAGAGGAGGGAGAGAGACTGATGGAGAGGAGAGAGATTGATTGTGAGAAGAGAGAGAGAGAGAGTTTTTTCAAGAAGCTTGAATTATCTTGAAAGCATACTCAGTAAGTGCTTTTTGGTTCATTGTGTATATCGAAGTATGGGAGGTCATCTAAGATTCTTGATTTTACAACTAGTAAAAAAAAACATAAACGAGTCAGTTATATCTTTATAAATATATAAAAAATTAATTATAAAAATATATAAAATTTACTAAAAATAATCGAATAATGTAAAAAAAAAAGCACAAAAAATTTGTACAAAAAAAAAAAATATACCAATATACTTATTAATAAATGAAAAAATAAATAGCAGATGAAAAAAAAAAAAAAAAATAAAAAAAAAAAAACAATTTGGAAACTTTAAATTCTAAGAAAGGGTGGCAGCTAGCTATTCTCGATGATCGGTCATTGAAAGAAAAATTACTTAAATTATCTCTACTAAATTATTAAATCGTTTAATTCTGCTGATTACCTAAGCTGAGCTGAAAACCCTCTCTATCATATCTTGCTTCTCGTGAATGTGTTGATAAGCCTTTAAAAACTTTTCAACAAGAAACACCACCCCCTTGCGCAACTATAATTATATATCCTTAATTATATATATATATCTACTTAATATATATTATATATATCATATTATATACTATAAGCTATAATATTATATATATATAATATATATATAATATATATATATAATATATAACCCCCACAATATATATATATATAATATAAATAATTTATATATAATATATAATATAATATATATTATTATTATAATATTTATATAAATATATATATATATATATATAATATATATAGTATATAATATATTATACTATATCTATATAAACGTACAAAAAAATATATATATATATATAATAATATACAATAATTAAATTTTATATATATAATAATATATAATATATAATAATTATATAATATTATATATAGGCATGGAACCTGTGTTGGACAACCGAGAAACCTTCTTTTTCTAATCATTCGATGCGATACTCGCTAACCGCACATTATTTGAACGAGATTTTATACGCCAAACGAGCTTAACTTGAATGAGATGGGATAAGAAGATTTTCGAAAACAGCCAACGCCCCCCATGTAACGAACTGTCAACGGTAATTTAATTTCCACCCACACCCACACCTCCCTCATACTAGAAATTTTTTCTCTTCTCGATTTTTCATTCTATTCTAGCTTATTATTGACCCTCCCACCTTTCTCAAGTATTATCTTAATTTTACGTACCAGAAAAAAAAAAAAAAAAAAAAAAAAAAAAAAAAAAAAAAAAAAAAAAAAAAAAAAAAAATAAAAAAAAAAAAAAAAAAAAAAAAAAAAAAAATGTCTTCGTAGCACTCTGGCTACCCCCAAAATTCACTCCAAAAAAGTTTGAAAGGATCTAAACAAAACTAATTCGCATACGAAAATTGGCTAACGGCATTGTTGTTCGTTATGCATTTAATAATCTTAAAAATTAAACATGAAAGATGGATTGTAATTACCACAACCATAAACACTCCACACAAATATAACTGACGGTTTCCTACATGATTTTTATATAGAATATAATATATATAGGTCTTTTAGGATTTCGTGCAAGCATTTCATTTTTCTTTATATCAATACTCTTCGAACGAGTTATACAGAATAAATTAACTAGGCTGAGCTTTAAAAATAGTTAAAACGTTGTCAAATGTAGTTAAGTTTTAAACTTAAATTTGTTTTTTCGTTGAAATTTTTTGTACTTTATTATTGTTGATTATTTCTATATATTATATTTTTTATTATTATTATTATTATATTATTATTATTTATATTATATTTTATTTTATTGTATTATTGTTATGTTATTGTTATTGTTATATCGTTATTATTAAAATTATTTATTATTATAATTATTTATAATTATTATTTTTATTATTTATTATATATTATTATTATTTAACTTTAATATGAATTTATTTTTTTCTATAGCTCTTTATTTTCTATCATTCGTATAATCATTATTATTATATTTTTTGGCATATTTTATGTTAAAAATAAAATTCCTACCCGCGGACTCCGAGCGAATCAGTGAGATTGGTATCTGCGAATGCAGGAAGACGGGGGGGGGCCGAAGACCCTTACCTCGGATAAAATAAAATTTATTAAAATATCAAATATTAATAATTATACTATATACTATATATATATAACATAATAAATATATATACTATATATATATACTATATATATATATATTATATAATATATATATATTATATCTATAAGAACACTTCTCAAATTTTTACGCCTTACAATATCTTTATAATTTCATCTTTCATCTATATAACCGTTCGAATTGTTTAATTATTCAGAAAAGTGAAATGAATTGTAAAATTAGCCTAGTCCTATTATTATATATTATATTATCTATAATATATATATTTATATATTATAGTATACTATAATATACACTATATATATATACTATATATATATTATATATATATATATAATACATATAATTATATATCTAATATAAACATATATATAATATATATATATAATAATAATATATATTTAAAGCAATTCATAGTTTGATTAGGAAACTAATATCTATAAAACTTTCGGATTCACTAATGCTAATCCGGATTATTATGGAGTTAACCCAACTTATCTAAAACGCACTTAATCAATTCCTCTTCATTTTCATATGGAATCAATTAATAACTTAAACCCAAATGATTACCGTCTATATATATATAGCTTATATTTAAATTCTTTTTCTTTTTATATATATATACTATATATATATATATATAATATAATATAGTAAGATATATATATACTATATAATTTAGTTATATATATATAATATATATAAATAATATATATTATAATAATATTATTTTATAATATAAATATATAATAATAGTATCTATATATATATACCTATAACTATACTAATATAATAAATCAATCCACCCCTACCTCCCCCCCCCCCACCCCCCTACTATTATATTATCATATTATTATATATATCATATATATATATATATAGTATACTCAAAACCGTCTCTCACATAACTGCGGGCTGGTGTCAGGAGAAATAAAATAGTTGTGCTCTTACCTGACTGTTGAAATATCTGAAGTCTTTACAGGAATGTTCCATAAACTACTCTCCTCTAAGTGACTCTATCTTGTGTTAATCTATTTCCTTCGTCCAAACTAATTGCCTTTGCTAGTAACAGCTCCTTTATTCCATCAAGCCATCTCCATTTGAGTTTGCACCTTCTCTTATTACCTATTACCTCAGGCATAAAAACCTTCTTAGCCAGACTTCTATCATTCATTCAAAGAAGGTGTCCATACCATCTCAGTGTTCCTATATTTCCACCAGGCTTGTTTCCTCGTAGCCCATATCTCTTGTTCTTGCATTTCTGATTCTGTCACTTCTCTTTACCCCACAGATATTTCTTAAGCCCTTCATTTCCAAAATTCCGATTCTTTTCTTCAACTCTGAGTTTGATACCAAAGTTTCACATCCATACAAAACAGCTGGAACAAATACACAATCAAATAAATTAATTTGATTAAATTAAATTAAATTTAATTAAATTAATTTTTACCATCCTAGATAAATTTCCACTTTCCTATAACTCTCTAAGATTATTTAATACTCTTTCACCCTTCTCAACTCTATGGTCAATCTCTTTTTTCATCAATCCGATGGTTTCAAACATCCATCAATAAGTACCTAAAATCATCAAATTCTGTTAGACTTTCCTCATTCACCTTTATTTCATCCAACCCAGATTAAGAATTGTCTCCTTTGGGTTTTGTACTAATTTTCATCACTTTACTTTTAGTGGGATTAATTTTTAATCCTTTACCTTTTCACACTCGTTCAAATTCAAGCACCAAATCACACAGTTTTTCTTTTAAATCAACTAGCAACACATTATCATCTGCAGACAGTAGAACATTGATGTCCTAATTATCCCCATGTTGCCACAAAACGGTTCCTTTCCAAATTCTATCCATTTTCTTAACTACTTAACTACACTGTCCATAAAAATATTAAACAACCACGGAGACATTACATAACCTTGTCTCAAATATACTCCTACTTTAAACATCTCCCCTTCCTTTCTCATAATCCAAACGCAAGCCTTACTATTTCTATAAAAAGCTTTAATAGCATTTAAGAGCATTCCATTTACTCCAGAATCCACCAATACTTTCCATAGTTTCTCTCTTTGAAGTCTATCGTAAGCCTTTTACAAGTCGAGGAAGCATGCAAATACGTCTTTCTTATTTTTCCCGATATTTCTCTGTCACCATTTTCAAGGTAAACACCTGATACACACATCTTTGATCATCAGTAAAACCACATTGCTCTTTCCCAATCTGCTTATCCGTGATATTTTTAACTTTAGCTATTAGTATTCGACCACAAATTTTACCTACTAATATAAATAAACTTTTCCTTTGTAATTTACAGCATTCCTTTTGTAACCCTTTCCCTTATAAATTGGAACAAGACATGTCTTCCCAAAATTGTGGTACCTCGCACCTTTTCCAGCAAACATTGAATAATCGAATCAGCCACTACACGACATTGCTACCTCCCTTTTTCAATATTTCTAACTGCATAGCCTCCAACCCAGAAAATTTCCCTACTTTTGATTGATTCAAAGCATTCACTGTAATATGTCCTACAATTTCATTTCTAAACTCTTCTTTCGTAATATTTTGATCTCTAATTTGTCGAATTTCTTCCAGCATTTAGTAATTTCTTAAAGTGTTCTCTCCATCTTTCCTCGACCTCCCTATCATTCTGAATACATTCTCGTTCAAAATCTTTTCCCTTACCAGGACGTCTTCTCTCTTATTTTGAACCTTGTTAATCTCCTCCCAAAATAGTTTACTCCTCTCTTGATAATTAGCAACAATCTTTTCCCTCCACAGTTCGTCCGTCATTCCTTTACAGTTTTCACTCTCCATTTAACTACATTTCGCACTCTCTTGCATTCTTCTCATGTCACCTAGTTATTAATAGCTAAATATTTTGCAAAAACCTTTTTTCCTTTTAATAATAATATCTAACTCTTCACTCCACCATTCGCTACCTTTTCTTTTACTCTTTCAGTCAATCTTTTTCACACCAAAAACGTCCTTTGTAGTCATCACTATTGTTCCTTAAAAGTATTCTACACCTCTTGAACTCCTTCTTCTCTTTCTCTCTTTCACTATTCCAAATTTTTCTGCTAAAATTATTTTGTATTCTGTTGTATATTATTTATTTTTTAATTTCTCCACTCTTGCAACTTCTACATTACTACTAAATTCCAATCTTATCTTCCACCCTCCTTTCACTTTTATCTTGCTTCTACCAAATAGCGATCAGATATACCACCTGCTGCACCCCTTAAGAAGCTCACATACAACAACCTGTCTATCTCCATTTGACTTACACATACATAATCATGCAGGTCACGATCACCTATCACTTCACTAACCCATGTATATTTCTGTATGTTCCTCTTATTAAACCATTTATTTCCTATTATCATCTCTTCAGCAAAACAGAATTCAAACAGCTTTTTCCAATTTTTGTTCTTGTCTTGTACTTCAAAAGCGACTAATATTCCTCCTTGCGTTCCAATCACCTAACAAACTTATTTCAATATTTCTATTAAAACTACCCAAACAATCGTATAATTCATCCCGAAACACTTCCCTTACTTCCTCTGCATTATCATTTACTGGAGCATATTCACTTACAAAATATCCAGCTTTCATTTCTTATTTTCATTTATACCAACTAATACAAACTTGAACTAATAAATTTACTTTCTTTCCCATATTCCCATAATTTTTCGTTCATAATTATTGATAAATCTTCTTTAGCCATGACTTTCTCACTCACCCTTGAAACTAGTCCCATGTAGCTTCCAAACTTTTCCTCTCCTTTACTTTTCAGCTTTGATTCACTTAAAGCACATATATCTATTTATATATTCCCCTTTACATGAAAAGCAGCCCTACCTCTTCTCTCTTACCCTCAACTTTCACTCCTCTGACATTCAAAGAAGCAATTTTAAAGATTTTAAGGATTCTTCTTTTATTTATATATATATATATATATATATATATATATATATATATATATATATATATATATATATATATATATATATATATATATATATATATATATATATATATATATAGGTGTGTATGTGTGTGTGTTTGATACATATTCTTTAATCAGTTAAATAGGTGATAAAATATTGATATAATTTTAGTTAATAACAGTAAAGTTAACGGTATCAAAGAAAGTGAAGAACAGTTTAAAAAAAATGCATAAAGAAAGAAATCCAAACTCTATAAACCATTTGTGTCACACTTGATTTATTTTTTATAATAAATTATGCAAAATAAATAAATATATTAACAAAACTTTTGAAAAAAAAAAAAATTTTATAAAAATTTTTTTGACCGAAGGTTTTTATCAAGTCTTTAGAAAAAAGGATAAACTTTATTTGGAAAGATTAAAAACTTTCCTAAATAAATATAAAAATCTTTAAATTTTGATTTTAAAACTTCTCGAACATCAACTTCAATTACTCTCTCCAAACGAAGGATAGGAAATAAATAATATATATATATATATATATAGTATATATATATATATATATATATATATATATATATATATATATATATATATATATATATATATATATATATATATATATATATATATATATATATTAAAAGGTTGTAATAAGATGAGTTTTTTTATCTAACGTTTATTATACTCCCAAATCAGGAACCTAAAATATATATAAAAAAATTTATAAGGGATAAATAAAATTAATACTGTATTTTCATACTTATATATATATATATATATATATATATATATATATATATATATATATATATATATATATATATATATATATATATATATATATATATATATATATATATATATATATATATATATATATATATATATATATATATTTCTTTTTAATTAAAGGTTTCTGAGTAATGGATTATGTGTTTAATAACATTTACAAAAGAGAAGTAAATATCAAATAATATTTACGACCAAATAAAAATTTATAAAAATAATGAAATGATTATATTAACAATAATGACAATAAAGTCCGAAGAAATGATCATTTAAATCAAAATTGTAATTAATAATAATAATAATAATAATAATAATAATAATAATAATAATAATAATAATAATAATAATAATAATAATAATAATAATAATAATAATAATAATAATAATAATAATAATAATAATAAAAATAATAATAATAAAAATAATAATAATAATAATAATAATAATAATAATAATAATAATAATAATAATAATAATAATAATAAACACTGGTCTGCGACATTTTTGCTGTCAAGGTTTTTCAAGTACTTCTTATGTATTTTAATGCTCTGAATTCGAATCTGCTATTGGTTTTTGCGAATCAGGTCAATTTTTTTTATGACCTTCTTTTTCTGATAAAAGTAGAAATTTTGCTAGTTTTATTATTTTTTATGAAATATATTCATTACCAATTAGAGAAATATCATTGTCATTGATATTATCCCATATTTAGAGTATTATTTAAGATCATTTATGTAGTATGCAACAATCTTGATATATTGCACCATCTTATTACATCATGGTATAGCATCATATCTGGTAATTGAAGCACTTTTTGATGTAGCTTGATATCATCGCTATGTTTTGTATATAAGAAGATGATTTTCCTGTGCGAAACAAAGCAGTGTTTATAAATTTAACATTAGGTATCGTATTTACATTCTTAAGTGTCAGTGATATAGTTGTTATCAAGTGAATTTGTTTTGCTTGCCTGTAATTACAGTTAAAAATTTGCAATTCTTTTACAGTGACTTTTATGTTTTATATATATCATTTATAATTTATATATATATATATATATATATATATATATATATATATATATATATATATATATATATATATATATATATATATATATATATATATATATATATATATATATATATATATAAATATATATATATAAGTTACATATACATATTACATATTATATTATATATATATTATTATATATATATTACATATATATTATTATTTCATATTATTATTACATATATATTATTATTGGAGATATTATATATACATATATATATTATATTATTATTATTATTATATTATTATTATTATTACATATATATTATTATTATATATTATATTATATATATAATATATATATATATTATATATTTATATATATATATATATTATATATTATTATTATAGTTATTATTACATATATATATATACATATATACATATATTATTGGTTATGAAGAAAGAAGAAGGAGTTACATATATATATTATTATTATATTATTATATTATATTATTACATATTATATATATATTTCCACAGGAATTTAAATATGAATCAAAAATGTATAAATAATGCCAATAAGTTTTGTTTTATATATGGACAAGTAATATTGCCTGGACAGCAATCCAAAATAACGTCATTTGTGAAAGCAAGCTACCATGCTTATTTTAAAATGAAATTAGGTGATCAAGATAAGAAATTTGCTCCACATTTCTGTTGCAGGACATGTGTTGAAAATTTCAGAAGATGGAGTAAATGCAAAATTAATTCACTACCTTTTGGTATACCGATGCAGTGGCGAGAAGGAACTGATCATGTGACAGATTGTTATTTTTGCCTCACTGACTTAGTTGGTAAGAATTTTATTACATGTTATTTTACTAATTTTTTAATCATTTAATATATAGATCACATGAGTGCGTCTCACTGCATGAGTTTTAATGTTTAGTAATTTCATTCAAGGAGTGAACAGAAAACACCAGTATCATGTTTATCCTGATCTTCCTTCTGCCAGACGCCCAGTTCCTCATGGCCCAGAGGTACCCATACCTGAACAACCTGCTAATCTGGATAATTTCGAAGAGAACGATCAGGAATTTGAAGAAATAGACACGTCTTCATCATATATCGCTTCAAATTCAGAATTAGAACAGCCTAATCCTTAAAATCAAGCACAACTGAACGACTTGACCAGGTATTTGGTGTCTATCAAAAGAGTAAGCCCAGGTACTTGGTTCAAGACTTGCTGAAAATAAGTTACTGGCTCCAGGGACAACATATTACTGGTACCGTAGCCGAGAGGAAGAGTTTCGAAAATTTTTCGCCGTTCACGAAAATACTATGCTTTTATATTGCAAAAATATCAGTGGATTAATAGAAGCTTTAGGGTTGCCCTATAAACCAGAAGAATGGAGACTTTTTATTGACTCTTCAACAAGAATTTTTAAGAGTGTCCTCTTACATATTGGAAATAAAGCAGCATCTGTTTCAGTTGCACACTCTGTTCAATTAAAGGAGAACTACTAAACCATGAAGAGTTTACTGGATGCTCTCAAGTACAATCTTCATGAATGGAAGATGTGTGGAGATCTAAAGGAAAGAAATTTTTATTGGAAAGAATATAATTTTTCAGTAGAACAATTTATATACTCATCATACTTATATGTTATTCTAAATTTGTAATACGTTGTACTTAAGAGACAAAAAGAGTAATATAGTATTTAGTACAGATTTCACATTTACATTAAATTTGTTACATTCCTGGAGATTTTATATTAATAAATATTTTCTTTTTATTTCCGGTTGTCTTTAATACTTGGAATGCAAGCCGGCTATACGAAATATCCCTGCTTCCTCTGTTTATGGGATAATAGAGCCGATGAACAGCACCAGAGCCGACAAGAATGGCCATCTCGACAGTACTTTAATCCTGGTTCCAATAATGTCATATATAAACCTATCGTCAACCGTAATAAAATTTTACTTCCACCACTTTTGGGATTAATGAGAAGTTTTATAAAGACATTAAAGAAAGACAGTCAAGCATTTCTTTTTTTGGCAAGAAAATTTCCACAGGTTAGTGTTGCAAAATTAACTGCTGGAATATTTGATGGTCCTCAAATAAGGATGCCGATGAAGGACGCTGGATTCACTGAAGTGATGAGTGAGAGAGAACGAAATGCATGGGAATCTTTTAAAGCATTTTCTCTTAATTTTCTTGGGAATCACAGAAGTTTAGATTATGAAACCACTGAAAAAATTTTAATGCAAAACTTTGAAATCTTCGGAGTGAGAATGTCTATAAAACTCCACTTTTTAAGATCCCATCTTGACTAATTCCCAGAAAATTGTGGAGATTACAGTGAAGAACAGGGGAAAAAGGTTCCATCAGGATATTAAGTGCAGGGAAGAAAGATATCAGGGAAGATGGGACATTAATATGCTAGCAGACTGCTGTTGGTGCTTGAAAAGGAATTCACCAGAACAAAAATACAAAAGAAAATCTATAAAATCATCTTTTCCTTAGAAAAAAATGCTTAAATTGTTCTATTTCTTATTTGTAATTGTAATATTCATATTTATAATCAGGAATTACATCAATCTCATAATTAAAAGTGTTCTGTTTCACAGTTTTATTAAATATTTAACCTGAAATATACCAAATTACAATATATAACATACTGCTATTTAAAAAACAGATCATAGAATAAAACATTGATCTGATTGACAAAAACCAATAGCAGACTCTAATTCAGCGCATTGAAATACATAAGAATCGATTAAAAAATCTTTGACAGGGAAAAAAAAATTTTCAAACCCAGGCCTGTGTAATAATAATAATAATAATAATAATAATAATAATAATAATAATAATAATAATAATAATAATAATAATAATAATAATAATAATAATAATAATAATAATAATAATAATAATAATAATAATAATAATAATAATAATAATAGAAGAAAGAAAATTACACTTCAGGCATAATCTAAGAGTTTCCTCATGGAACAAATAATTTAAAATTGAACAATCAGTGGTTTTGAAACTTAAAATAAGTTGTCATGTATGTGACTAAAGCTTACCTCCTTACAGCTTCAAGTATACTAAGAATGAAGAAAATTTTTTAGGTATATCTTTCGAGAAAGGCCGTCCTCTCAGCTCTATTCAAGGATGGAAGATATGCGTTGTTTATGAAATACAAAATATTGATATGCGTTGAGCGAATAATTAAATAGTGTAGATCATTCTGAGATAGAATAATGCACTTATTGATAGTGGGTAGATTATCTTTAGATTACATGACTGAAGACTTAACAGCTACCATATCTATTAGCTGGTATTTGACGACAGAAATACAATGCGCTCAACACTGCCAACACGCGGCTGTTGCTGCTTTGCAGGGGTAGAGAGAGAGAGAGAGAGAGAGAGAGAGAGAGAGAGAGAGAGAGAAAGAGAGAGAGAGAGAGAGAGAGAGAGAGAGAGAGAGAGAGAGAGAGAGACGAAGTAACGTTTTAAACAGATAATCGATTTTGTCTGTATCACATAAAATGAAATTTTGTGATGAATTATTATGACTAGAGTAGTATATTATTATATATATATATATATATATATATATATATATATATATATATATATATATATATATATATATATATATATATATATATATATATATATATATATATATATATATATATATATATATATATATATATATATATATATATATATATATATATAAATATATATATATATATATATATATATATATATATATATATATATATATATATATATATATATATATATATATATATATATATATATATATATATATATATATATATATATTAGTGATGGGACGATTAATCGGAATCGGCATCGGAATCGGAAGAATCGGTTGATTTTCAGGAATCGGAATCGGAATCGGAATCGACAAAATTGTACCGATTCTTTGACCGATTCTTTGGTATACAATCTGAAAATAATTTTTATTCGATCTTTATAATATTTCAAAGACAATATTTCGAAGTATGCCGTATTGATTTTTAATTTCAGTTCTTTCTTAATTCTATTTAATTAAAGAAAACTGGATTGAACGGAGCATCTTTACGTAGAGCCTAAGATATCATGTTAATATTTTCAGACAGTCATGGTGAGGCAGTCATTTGCCAATGTTTCGTTAGTCATGTTATGTAATATGTTTTGATAATTATATAAACGTGAACTCGTAAGGGAGCAGTGATATATTTGACATATAGGCTTGTAATAATTGGAGCTATGGAATATAAATGCTATCCTTCGAGTTTCACCTTTTCACGTATCTCACACAGCATCTAATATAAGTAATTGTCTTCAAAATGTTATGGAAAATTTCAATATTCCTGCTAATAAAATTCATGTTATAGTAAGGGATAACGCACCTAATATGGCTGCAGGAGTTACACAAGCAGGATTCCAGGCATTACCTTGCTTTTTAACTCTTTGCAACTAGTTCTCAACGATGCCATATTTGAACAAAGAGACGTGAAAAAAAATATATCCATATTCAAACAAATCGTAGGTCATTTTAATCATTCGCCTCAAGCTATTGCCAAGTATGAAGAATATCAAACTAGATTTAATTTAGCACAGTATAAGATTTATTTTGTTCAAAAATTTTTGAACAAAAGACGGCTCTCATTTCATATTGCAGTGATCATTCAAAACCTGCATGCTTAGAAACAACGGAAAGTTCTTGAAAAATTGCCAAAAATACGTAAAAATTTTGTTGATTGCACAAATTTCTTGAGCCACAAGGAATCAATGGCATCGGCAATAATCCCAAATATGAAAGTGATTTGCAGTTTTTTTTTGAAAGAAAAAAGGACTATTTGAGGGACTTGGGTCTACAGTATCAGCATGGAATAATTCAGTAAAAAATAGATTCAGCATTTACTCTACTGATAAGAATCTTGTGCTTGCCACCTATCTTGATCCACGCTTTAAAACTACATTCCTTGAGGATGAATATGACAATAAAAAAGTGGAAAATATTCTTAAGCAATGGATGTGCAAAGATATATGTTGTATAAAGGAAAGGAAAACAGTTTCCACTACTTTAAACCAATCTTCAGATTCTTTTCATTTATCAAAAGAATCGGAAGAAAGAAGTGATACTGAAGATAATAGTTATAACTTCAGTTTTGAAAGCTGTTTTTCGGATTTTAAAGAGAAAAAGACTTTAAAAACAGCAAAGAAACTCATTCCTAAGGAGAAAGACACGTATATTGAAAAAATTGAAGATGTTATAAAAGTAGAAATCAGCCAATATAAAAATATGAAAATTATTAAAAATTCAGAAAGTCCCTTACAATGGTGGTCATCGAATAAAGGTACCTTTCAGCATTTGGCTCTCCTTGCTAGAAAATATTTAAGCTCTTTCCCCTTTTCCATGGAAAGTGAAAGACTCTTCAGAATTGGAGGATCAATTTATTCTCCTAAAAATCGGATGCACGCAGAAACGGGAGAAATGTTAATGCTTTTGCCCTACAATTTAAGAGTCATGCATTTTGACTACAAATAATAATGATAATTTTGCTTCAAGATCTTACTTTTAGTAAATTAAAGGAAAAAATTTTTTTTAAAACAAAAAATGACAAAATTGTTCATTTATTGTAAGATTTTTAAATATTGCTATTATTTTTCAGTGGTTAAATAAAAAAAGGTAATTAACTAATTATTTCTTTAGCAAAGATAAAATATAAGAGAATTCTATAACATTAATTTATAAGGTTTTAAATTTCTAAAATTAGTTGATTTAGGTAAAATTAGGCATATATATATATATATATATATATATATATATATATATATATATATATATATATATATATATATATATATATATATATATATATATATATATATATATATATATATATTACAGTTTACATCACCACTCACGGGCAAAGCCCTATTCAAGGAGGGGGTGTATACTCAATTTACGTCTGAGTAAGCGGAAGCCAAACCTAAGGAGAGAATATCTCACATTCTATATTTATATAAGAAAATATTACCTGTACCTTAATCAAAGATTCGAGAAAGATGTCTCCATCTTCAATTATGTTTGATACATCATTCATTTATTTATCATAGGAGCCAAAAAATGTAACGTTATTTTCTTTAATATTTTCTTTAAATTTTCAAAAATTTATCAAAATTAGGGTTGCTGTCATTATAATTATCAACTTTCATATGGTCAAATTTGCTATCAATTGCAGTTTCCACAATATTACAGACAAACATACTTTTTTTTCGTGCCAGCACTTCGCTGAAGAATCCTATTTTCCTCCACCAGAGGAGCATATATATATATATATATATATATATATATATATATATATATATATATATATATATATATATATATATATATATATATATATATATATATATATATATATATATATATATATATATATATATATATATATGTATATATATTAACAATGAGAGGAATGTTAGGTACAAAGAGAATAATAGGTGGTGGAAGAAAGTTCCACAGTATAGAAGTGACTAGAAAGTGTGAGATGCAACAAAGAGAAAGACTGGACTTACTGATCTTCACAAGCAGATCGTGTTAAGATTTCGTCCCTCTTGTGTTTCGAAGGCACTTTAAGGGTGGTGGAATACGAATCTGTGAACTTTCGCAAAAACACGCCGTTGCTGTACCTAGTGGAAAAAACGTCACTGTCGCTTAGTAAGTGTAAATAAAGAGTTTTATCCATAGGGAAGTGGATAATTAGCGTAGACTTCGCTTATTGCGTTTTTCAATCGGCCCTATTACAATGCCATGAATTATTTTGTGGATTGGGAGAATCTACAGTGTAGAAGGTATTAGAGCTGAGAGCTATAAAAATATTGTCGGAGTCGCTATATAAAAAGAATATAGAATATCAATATATAATATAATATGAAATATAGAATAAAATATAGAATTCGGAATAGAGAATATGAAATAGAATATTGCTCTTCCAGTGAGAAGCATTATTGATGATAAATAAATGTAACGTTAAAGAACTTGTTAAAGGGATATGAAAATTGTAAGGGTTTCTTAATTAATTAAAATTTCCAAACCATTAGAAACACTATGTCTCAACACCTTCACAACCACAACCACAACCAATGTGGGCAGAACCCAACTATTCTGAGTGGCGTATATTGTAATAGGGTTGTACAAATATCTGTTGTTGTTGTTGAAGAAGGTAACGACAAGTTGCATCCTAACCATACACACCTGCTTCTGGTTATTTGTTAGTGTTCGACACAACTTATGGTAGGTTAACTTTACACTTTATTTTAAATCAAAAAGTGCTATAGAAAAATACGTTATCAAAATATCTAATTAAGTAATTTTCATGGAAAATATCTTAATTTTTTTATTTAGATATTTATATAATTTTTTGACTTACATATATACTTAATAATTTTCTTTAAAACTCACATAAAATAATTTCTTAAGAGGATTATAACCTTATTAATTGTAATGCTTTATACTTATGCAATGTTTAAATTATGCTTGCATTTTCTTTACGAAGAATATTGGAACTTTGCCGAGTGGATTCTATAGCAGCTATTTATATAACAATTTTTAAATCAAAATAGCTATATTTATATAACAATTTCTATATCAAAATAGATATATTTGTTCCACCAGAAAACCAATATATCTGTGTAACCCAGGGAAAATGCAAAAAAATCTTTGTTTACAGTTGCTAAATCAGTAAGCGACAGATAATTTATTTTTTTTTTCTGTCCTTTTCCTTAATAATAATTAATAACAATAATAATAATAATAATAATAATAATAATAATAATAATAATAATAATAATAATAATAATAATAATAATAATAATAATAATAATAATAATAATAATAATAATAATAATAATAATAATAATAATATCATTGGGGAACGTTTCAATTCTTTACCTATTGAATTAGATTTCGTAATGAATTATTATAGATAATTTATGTGCACTGACCACAAATTTTCAGTCAGTTTTGCTCTATCAGGTTTATGATTTTGCTCAACAGCCATCCCCTTAAATCATATTTATAAAAAGGTTTTTTCTCAATATTCCCAAAGTCTTTTTGTAGTAGCACA
>JABUQX010060101.1:12500-15000 GCA_015478945.1 Trachelipus rathkii | reverse complement strand
ATCCAGCAAATATCCTCAAATATTTTAAACAAGACACTTATTTCCAGTTGTACTTTTCTTGTAACTTCTTACCGAAGACTGTCCTTACTCACAACTGCACCCTTACTCATATCTACGTTTACTTTCAAACCCCTCCTTTGACACACCCTGCCAAATCCCTCTACCAATCCTCTAAACTCTTTTCAGATTTGCTACACAAAACAAAATTATCCACATATAATAGGTAGGGCACCCTCCACTCTCTTCATTTTCCATCATTCTAACACCTTCCCCTGCCACCACCACCTCTAACTCTTTCATAACCCCATCCATATACAAATTGAATAACCAAGGCGACATAACACATCCCTGCCTCACTACGCTATTAATATTAAGCCAATCACTTTCAACTCCATTTACTCTTACACTCGCTTCACTATCGTCATACCTACTTTTGATTCTATTCAGAAACCTATCACCAACACCATATATCACTAATACCTGCCACAGAGCTTAGCTATAGCCTGTTGCAAATCCATGAAACCTAAATACAATTTATTTTTTTCTTATTTTCTTAATCATTTGTTCCAATGTAAAGATCTGATACACACATCCTCTACCACTTCTAAACGCACTTAGTTTTCTGATGGTACTCATAATGCTTGACGCACTCTTTATTCTTTAATATTTTTCTCCTCCATTTTTTTCTAATTTTTGCATCATATTGTTGACACCACCATTATATTTTTCAATGGCTTTATCCTCAAAGTGATTCATCCATCCACCAATATTCAATTTTGGGACATCTGTTTCGATTCTGGGATCAAATTGAGCGTTAATTCTTTCTTTGGTGGCATAATACTCAGATATGTATTTGAACTGAGTCTCACGATCATATATATCGTCATCAGATCCCCTTAGCAATTGAAGTATATTCTTTCCATTTATTAATTTCAATAATTAATTCAAAAGTAAACTGCAATAGTCAAATGTCTCTCCCAGACTCTTATTAATCGTCATAGCAAAACATAATTTTATGGGAAACTGTCCTATAAAAATTTATTTGAGCATCTTTTGGGTTTAAACGTAGTATGATTACTTCCTCGCCTTCGTAAGTAGCTTATAAAATCTTTCTGACGATAACATGTTTTCTAAGTTTTCCATTATCATTCCAGTCCTATTAAATAATTTTGGGGTACATAGATTCATCATTATCATAACTACATAAACCAACCTTTAATTTCAATTTATGTTTTGACAACGATGGAGATGATAATTCATTAAAAAACGAAACAGAATAATTAGCAATTCTTTCCGAATCGCCTAACTACCATAGCTGAGATATGTTTTACACTCTCCTTCAGTTTTTGAACTATTTTCATTTAATTCATCCACAGCATCATTCATTGGCGCAATAATACACCTATTCGAAAAATATCTTAAATTATTAAAATGGTCTAGCATTTCATCGTAAATCGCTTTAACTAATTCATCTTCACTCTCATATATAAACCAAAACATTTTACGAAATACGAAAAAGTGATATCTGCGATTTTCCTATTTTTAATAATTCTTCATTTCCACAGCATCTCAGGTTTTGCTTCCAATCTAACGTTCTCAGTCAGACTAAGCTTTTGAAAATGTTGACAAGAATCTCGTATTCATTACCGAAGCTCCCAATTCCATTTGCTTTACCACCGAATCTAACAGCAAGGGAGATTTGGAGAAAAAAAAACATTCGCAAATGAATTTTCCACCATTAATAATGTATTATTTATTCTCTAAAACGTCCTGCAAAGTTAAATTAAATGCATTTCTGTACATTTTTAGATTGACGTACAATGTTAAATTAATAGAATTTCAGTACAATTTTATTAGCCATAACTACTTCATCCCAAACGATAATTTTCGTTATTTTAAGAATTTTAGCCATCTCAGAATTTTCGTTTATCGCAGGGATCTAAAAAATATTGTTGACTGCTCCTTCAAGTCATTCTTTATTCCAATATTTGAAAAATATAACAAAAACTTCTACTAAAATGCAATTTTATTATATATATATCCCTCTATATTTTATAAATTCTTCCATCATGGTTTTTAAAAAATAAATTAATTATCGAATTACAATCTCCGCACAAATGGAGTGAAACCGATAATGAACATAATTAGACAAAGAATTGAGAAAAATGGCAGGTATTATTTTAATGGTATAATTTAGATAAATAGTTAATAGTTAGATTTAATTTCTTTGATACAAAAAGAAAAAAATAATAGTAAATTCTGCTTCTTAAGCCTCTCTCTCTCTCTCTCTCTCTCTCTCTCTCTCTCTCTCTCTCTCTCTCTCTCTCTCTCTCTCTCTCTCTCTCTCTCTCTCTCTCTCTCTCTCTCTCTCTCTCTCTCTCTCTCCGCACAAATGGAACATCAAGCAGAATTGATAAGAATTATTTTAATAGTATGTAGATAATAATAATAATAATAATAATAATAATAATAATAATAATAATAATAATAAATAAAATTC
>JABUQX010060100.1:0-22610 GCA_015478945.1 Trachelipus rathkii | reverse complement strand
GCCTATTATTCAACCGATCTCGCAAGTGATCGCGTCATTGTTTACAATTATATTGTATACCGTAACACAGTAAGTGTGTATCTTCCTTATAACATTGTGCAGTATATTTTATACAGAAGAATATTTATTATCATTCTACATGATTATTTGATTAAAAGAAAAGACTATTTAAGGCTCTTGGAATTCTAGCATTAAGACTTCACACGGTCATTTATACACCGGGGACACTTTCACAGATATCTCTTTGAACGATCGTGCCTTCGCAAAGACATTTTTTGGAAATACTTACACAATGAATTTTTTGACATGTATGTCCAAAGTTTTTAGTAAGTTCGAACAGTTATTTACATAAATAAGTTTCTTAATTGGGACTTTTTGTTAGTCATTATACGCTTACTGGTTATTCTTCTTCAATGTCGTTTGTGTAAGAAGTGAGAACAAGGAGTGTGTTCTTTGAAGTAAAACTGCAAATATATATTAGTAAATTTCTAATACACTATAAACATACAGGTATTTCTTTAATTTCCTTTGATTTAAAAAATTTTATGATAGATGTGTTATATATATAATATATATATAAGAATAATTAAACTAATATATATATATAAATATATTATAATAATATATATATATATATATATACACCGTAAAAATTGGGGAAAACAGGTCACAGAAGGGGAAACCGGTCACTTTAATAAGATTGTTAATATTTTTTTAAATTAAAAAAATTTTTCATAAGAGAAAGTTTTTAAGTAGCAAATAGATTATATTTTAACCATATATAAAAATTTAAGTAAATAACTTACACCTACTAGTCAAAAAAATTTCCCAAAGTGGAATTTTTTGTTTTTTTTTTGCAAAAAAAATTCTAAGACCTCGTGAATCTCTTAGAATTAAGATATCAGAAATTTGATTTATAGCTTGCATTGAATGTCGTATTTTATGAGCATTTTCCATGTAAAAAATTAAGAATAATTAAGCTTATTTTAAAGTTATTAGTTTTTCAATTTTCGGGGGAAAACCGGCGAGCATCGGGAAAAATCCGTCAGTATAACTTTGTAAAAAAAGTCCATTTTTTTTTTTTGTTTTCCATAATATTTTCTAATTATTTATGTATGTTAGACTATAAGACATTTTTAAGTTTTCTATACCTATCTTCTTTGATTATATTATATTTATATTATATTTATATTATTATTATTATATTATTATAATAATAATTAATAATAATAATAATAATAATTAATAATAATTAATAATATATCATAAATAAATATTATATTTATTATATATTTATTATTATTAGTTATTTTATTTATTTATTATTATTATTATTATTATTGATAATAAATAATAATAATAATAATAAAATAATAATAAAATAATTAATAATAATGAATAAAATAATTAATAATAATAAAATAATAATTATTAATTTTATTTATTATATATTATTATATATTATTTATTATATTATTATTATTTTATTATTTTATTATTATTTATTATTATTATTATTATTATTATATTATTATTATATTATTATTATTGTATTATTTTATTATTTTTATTACTTTTTATTATATTATTATTATAAGCACTTACAATGTCTCTGACTGTAAAAATACACAGGATGGAGGATGTAGTGTGATAATAGGTAATAGGCACTTTATATTACGAGGCTTAATAATAATAATGATTATTATTATTATTATGTATTATTATTATTATTATTATTATTATTATTATAATTCAATAAAATAATAATAGATATATGATATGGATATGATAGTACATTAATAATAATATAGTGATAATAATAATAATTAATGAATTATTAGTTAGTTATTATTATTATATAGTAATTAAAATTGATTGTCATAAATTTAAATTTAATATGTGATATTTAGAACTCAAAAAATTCACGTGAAATGCGCGTACATAGCCTACTCGTAATATAAAGTGGCTATTTTGTTCATAATTGTTAAATGGGATTATTATTATTAGACATTGATTAAAAAGTTATTGTCATAATTTCATCTTTTTTCGAAGATTGCTTATTTAGCATAAAAAAATGAAAAAAAAAATTCAAAATTGTAAAAAAAATTTAACATCACAAAAATGTTTAATATAATTTAACAGGCTTGTTTTTTCAATCCAAATTAATTCTATAACACTATTAAGATCTATTTAACATTTAAATTTTAATTTATAATTAGTTATGAAAGCAGCACAAAAGAAAATATGTATAATGACCGTTTCTCCCCGACGGCACTGACCGGTTTTTCCCGAATCAATAGTTTTGAAAATGCATTTTTCAAAAAAAAAATGAAAATCTTTATTTAGACATTTTCACTATTTTTCAATATTCGGTGGGGACAACATTAGAGGAGAAAACTCTGAATGTTTGATGAATAAACAATAAGTATAGATGTAACTAAATATCAATTTCATGATTCATTAAAAAAAAAAAAACGGTGATTTTTTCTCAGAATTTTTAAACTTTTTTACGGTATAGTATTTATATATATATATATATATATATATATGTATAGTTATGTAACATATAAAAAATAAATTATATATATTGGAATTAAATATATGATAAATATTGTAAGGAAATGGTTATTATTTCTATGCAGTATACTTTGAAATTAAAAATTTATTCTTGTATGCACGTAGTGATCATTACGCCTGCATCTTCTACCTGACCAATTACACTCGAATTAAGATGCAGGAGCGCACCGGTATGAATCTTCCACGATGTCCATGAATGCAGTCTTTCTTAAGGTCGATGGTTCCTGGGTATCTGTTGAGGCGCCCAGTATCTAACCCAAAACGATGTCCTATACTCAGAGAAAAATATATGGAATAGAAAAGCTGTCGCACCGTATAAACCAGGACTTTTAAAAGCTGTCGACCGGAACAGTGACTGTGGAACTAAGAAATAGCAGTAAACTGTAAGAAAGGAAAGTGAAAGGTCACAAAATGTAAAGAGTAATGAACGGGAAATTGTATTTAAGAAATTTTGCTAATTTTAAGATTCCTTCTTTAGAAATTTAGGCTGTTTATTCTTTAATGGTACGGGACAATTAATTTATGTAAAAAGAGCATTGGCGGCCGTGTTGTGGATGTAGTGGATATTCAAGAGTTCATTGTCGCTCATTTTGCTGAGAACTTTTCCAATCCAGTGGTGCTCGTCGCTTAATCCTATCCGTCCTTTACCATGAAGGTGAATGCAGATAAATCACTGCCGTTCTCATATCATACTAAGGTTAAAGAACTTTCTCAAGAGTCTTTTTTATTGTGTTCAAACTACAGTATACCTATGTCCTTTGCTGATTAAAGCAATTAACCAATATCTTCATAATTTTTTAAGCCCAAAATTCATGCTAGCTAAAGACTATCAAATGAACTATGATTTAAACTAACTTATTTTGGCTCCCTATCGTTCACCTCTAATGGCGAACTTCTCAAGATCTTTCTTCGTTATTTCCCAAATGATATTGCCTTATACCTTCAAGTTAGTGTATTAGTTCGTTTATAGTAAAGTAATAGTATTTTAATATTTTAAAAAGTTTTTTCACCAGTGTAGAATTTTATGGTATGTTACATATATAAAGTATATTTTATTTCAAGCCGGGAGTAATTATAATTTATATTGTATAAGAAATAGTAGATTAAATGTTCGTGTGTATTTCAAGAATATAGAATATGTCTACGGTTTATATTTTCAGAAGTAGCGTTTTGGGAGCTATGTGTCTGTATGGAATAAGTCAGGTTGATTTTATTAAGAGTAAAGAGTTTTATTACGGTTCATGGTCGAGTACCAGATATTTCCAGTGTTTACGCAGTTGAGTGTCGTGTAGCCGTTGCATTATAACTGTAAATTTTGTCGTCTCTTTATTTTCTTTCACCCTCTTTTCTAAATAGGTTCTGAATTTGCAATATACAATAAATATTTATATGATATTTATGCGTTGTAAATTATATTATTAATTGCACATTAAGTCGCATACCAATTTATGGCAATAAAAGACGTAAAAATCGCTGGAATAACTGTACAAATATGTAAATGTTGCAACTCCGTGACACCAAAAATCATGTGCTTCAAACTTCAATGGACGCAAAAACCTTGCATAATAAATTTTTTTGGGCCAGAGTCAAGATTTAGTTGTCTTGTTCCTCATTTTCCTCTCCGACTGTTGTGAGAGAAAATCAAGTTTCTGTTGCAAAAGTATTTTTTGTAATGAAAATTTTTCCAACTCAAAAAATGAAAATAATTTTGTTTTGCAAATTTGGTATAGGCCACAAAAAGGGTGATGCTTTGTTGAGGTGTTGCTATTCTGATGAACCTGGGATAGGCCAAAATATTGTATATTCTTTATCTACCAAAAACGGAATAGATAAGGTGGGCTGGTTCAAGTACAAGGACAAGTACTCCAAGTACTGTAACAAGTTAATTATATATATATATTATATATATATATATAATATATATAATATTATATATATATATATATTATATATTATAATATTATATTATATATATATATATATATTGGTTTCTCCGTGTATATATATTATTTGTTTATACATATTTTTTTTTTACATGTGATATTTAATGTTCTTTATTCTGTTTAAGGTACTTTGTCAGAAACTGTCAAAATTCTTCCAGCAGAATTCCCGATTTCAGAGTGATTTCAGAAAAACGATTTCAGAGTACACAAACTTGAAAAAAAGTTTCCTCCGCTTCACAGGAACGAGGATATAAAAGGCATTTTCTGAGAGTTTTTCCTAAATATTAGAGTCTAATAATTTATTTTTTTTTATTTTTTACAAATAAAAAGATTATTTTTTTTTACTTATTTATTTATTTTTCTATATATATTTATATTGATTAATATTGAAGGCAAAGGTCCTTTTCTTTGCATACTAATTTATGTCCAGAAGCATTCATAGAAGCAGCTGCCAGAAAATGTAAGCCAGAGTAAGTTTTCGCATATTCTATTCTTACGTGGTTTCATATTGTATTATTTTTTTCTTCTTTTCTGCTGCTGTGGTTTTTCGTGTTCCTTTGAATATTGTTTTTATTATTTTCCTGGTCGTAATTTATTCATTTTTTAATGCCTTCGGATATTGGGGACAATATTGAAGTTTGCCCTTTTTTTTTTTTTTTTCAAGGGGATTTAGCATTAACCACGGAGAACTTTCCTCCTGAAGAGTTAATTCACGGTGCTGAAACCGTTAGTTCAAAATAGCATTCATTCCTCATTTAAATAATTCCGCAAACATGGAGCGTCCGACGCTGAATATTGACCGATTGACGCATTCAAAACCAAACATACCTTTGCTTGTAGGGTTTGTTAACAATTCTTGGGTCGGTCCAGAGCTTGGAGCTTGGTTTACAGCTATCGATTTATATTTTGAGGATGAACGAATAACTTCCGATGTCGAGAAGTTACGGGCTTATGTAAGATTCATTAATATAAAGGAGGGCAATGCTTCATATTTAATACAGTCCACGCCGGAACTTTTCTGAGCTGACAATTGGGAAGAATGGTATACTCATTTGGCTTATTGTTTAAATCCGTTGGTTTACAAGCGGTACTACGAAGCGTTCATTGACTTCGTGAATACAAAATGGAGTCCCAATCAATGGTATAGAACTGCAGCAAAAGATATTAAAAGCATTTTGGAGTTTTTCCTAAATATTAAGGATTATAATAATTTGTTTTTTTATTTGATTTCATCAAATAAAAAAGATATTTTTTTACTTATTTATTTATTTTCTATAATTGATATGATTATATTGAAGCGGAGATGTTATTTTTCTCACATAGAAAATTCTATATGCAGAAGCATTCATAGAAGCAGCTGCCAGAAAATGTAAGCCAGAGTAAGTTTCGCAATTTCTATTCTTATATTATTTTGCCTTCTTTTCTGCTGCTGTGGTTTTTCGTGTTCCTTTGAATATTGTTTTATTATTTCCTGATCGTAATTTATTCATTTGTTAAAATGCCTTGGGATAATGATGACAATATTGACGTTTCCTCAGCCGATATAACGGAGAATCTTCCTCCTAAAGAGTTAATTCACGGTGCTGAAACCGTTAGTCAAAATATTCATTCTTTTTCTCCTGTAAGTAATTTTGCAAAAATGGAGCGTCCTACGCTAAATATTGACCGTTTGACGCATTCAAAACCAAACATACCATTGCTTGTAGGGTTTGTTGATAATTGTTGGCGAGGTCCGGAGTTAGGGGCCTGGTTCACAGCAATCGATTTATACTTCGAAGATGAACGAATAACTTCTGATGTCGAGAAGTTACGAGCATATACAAGATTCATTAATACAGTCCACGCCGGAACTTTTTCGAGCGAACCCCAATTGGGAAGAGTTCAAGACGAATGTCTTATTGCTTGAATCCGTTGGTCTCAAAGAGCTCGTTCAAAGCCTTCAATGACTTCATGAACATAAAATGGAGTCCTAATCACTCCTCTCTTCCTGAGTTTCTAACAGATGCTCAAAAAGCTTTACAGACTTTTCTAGATTCATCTGCGATGCTTCACGACGTAAAATTTACTGATGAACAGCGTCGTTTACTTTTATTTTCTACTTTGTATTCAAATGCAAAACCCCAATTTCAACGGGTTATACACGAAGATTTTGATGTTAAAAATTCAATTCCCAAACAGATTCAAACCTATTTGAAGAAAACCCACGCTCTAAATAGTGGTAAGATTGCATCAGCGTCCAATAAATCTCAAAGTTCAAATTTTTCTACTACGGTGTATCACACTCAAACTGAGAAAAATGTGTCACCACAATCATTTCACCAGGCACACACAGCCAAAAGTATGCCTCGGTATCCTCAAAAGCAATTTTCAAATGCAAATTTCTCTGCTCCGAAGCAACAGAATGCACAAAAAGTTTTGTTTTGCCTGAAATGCGAACGGCATGGGCACTATTCTTCCGCGTGTGTGTTCCGTCCTTTTTGTTCCTTGTGTTACCAACCTCATGCGAGGGGGTCTCAAAGAAATTGCCAGGGCACATCCTGGGAACCTTTTTCACCTCAGGGCGTAAGTAGGGTAAAAGTTATAACGCCATTTGAGCAAGAAAGATATGCTAAAAATCAGACAAGTTTGAGTAGAAACCAGTCTGTCCAAAGGGGGTCAAATTCCAATTTTAATAGGGGTCAAAGTAACTCAAAGGGGAGTTACCAGGTAAATCATTGCTATAATATGCCAAATTCATACAATAAGGGTACCAATTATGCTAACCGCATAACAAATATGTCAAATAAACATTCAAAAACCGCTCCGCAAAAACGGGAAAACAGAAGTAGTAGTAGTAATTCTCTGCATGCATTCCATTTTTCTGAGGACAATTTAGAGTCTCAGGTGAACTTATTGGATCCAGATTATAATCCAATTGACCAATTTCATCATAAATTTGAGGATTATGATTCAAATAGGCATGTAATTTATCCTAAAAATCAGTATTTTCCGCACAATCCACCAAGGAATCGCTGCTCAAATTTTCGCAATCCGCCGATTTTTTATCAAAATCCGGGTCAGTTTTCTTATTTTCGGAAGTCAAATTTTTAAGTAAGGCTACGAGTTTTCGGCCTCAACACGTCGGTTTCGCCATTGGAGGCTAACATTGTAAATATTTTCAATAACAAACCGTCTATTACAAATGTAAATAAGATAGATGATAATCCTGTAATAGGTAAGAGCTACTTTCTAAAAAATAAAACTCACGGTAGAATATGAATTTATCTACGAGATGACAAGCTACCTCGATATTGCATCGGGAGTAAGTTTATTACGTCAGCAGACGTTCGAAAGGTTAAGAAAAATGTATCCTTTGGAGTTGAAAGAGGATAATATTGTCTTAAAATCCATCTCTGGAAACGTGATCCCAAATTTAGGACGCGTGAAGCTTCAACTACTGTTGAACAACAGACTGTTCAATATTCATGTAATTATTGTAAATAACCAGTGTACCTTCAGCGGGAATATGCTGCTAGGCACTGATGTACTTTCTTCGCTGCCCATCTCTTTCGATTTAAAGAATTTGAAATATTGAGTTATGTAAATCTGATAGGGAACAAGTAGATAATTCTGCAAGTAGTAAATGTGTGAATGTCATGATCGTTCGTGAATGAAGTATAGAAAATATCAGAGATATGTTAATGCCGTGTATCTGCCTGGATACAAGTCGTTCTGCTAACTGACAGATTTTGAAAGGTCTCGATCGCTGGATCCTATTCTTCTTAGTTGTGCAATTTCATACGCACACATAATTATACTTACTAGAGAACGAATCATATGATTACGATTGTAAACTTATACAATATATAAGTTGTGATACTGTAGACAGTTACAATTTATTTGGTTCTATAATTAACAGTTCAGTTATATGCTTATTCAGACTGCTTATTTATATCGGGTTCGACGTGTCAAATCTAATGGAATGTTGGCAAACCCTTACCCTTGAAGATCATTGATCTCGTATTCAGAGCGCACAATAATGTCGACTCCAATAGATTATTTTGACCGAAATTATTAGAGTGGCGTAAAAGATGGTAGCAATTGCGTCCAATCTCTGTTAATTTAAAGTTCAACGGAATTCTGGCTCGTGACTGCGAAATGCTTATGGACACAAGAAGATGACCATGTCACATTTAATAATGAGCTGAATGGTTCCTATTGGTATTTCGTATGTCTCGTTCTTCTATAATCGTTGATAAAAACCGGAAGTGAGATTCATCCGCGAGGGTCTTTACTGAACGCTGGAATTACGCTCGATCAGTTAATATACAAGAGGAAAATTTTAGCTTGTGCAACAAATCAAAAGAAAGAATAGCCAGAGGTGTGGTGTTCTACAGGATGTGTTGCACAGTTGTGAAACCATAACGCTTGAAAATTTTTCTTATTAGAAAATATAAAAATCCCTATTATTCAGATGTATCAGAAATTTATCATACCCCATCCCATCTAACTTTACAATTTTAATTCTATAAGAATTAAACCTCTCAGATGTACCTTAGAGCTATTATGTAACACTCTCCTAACTCTTACACATATTTCACGCACGCACTATCAATTATCCTAGTCGAATTAGACAGTTGAGGTACACATAGTAGATTACGCGCATTGCATTTTGGGAGTCTGTGGACCAAGAAACAAGCATATTAGGTGTGTTATAGCAGTAATATGGACTGAAAGTAAGTAGAGATCCATCTTCCGAGTGTCTTCCTGACACACCCTCACTCTCCACTCTCTTTAGTAATATCCACAGTCAAAGGGAGCTTATAAAAATCCACAAAGTTATGAATTAGATATTTAGAGGTGAAATTAAATACTTATATGTCCGTTGTACAAACTTCCCACTGCTTGAGTAAAGAATGTGACAAATACGTAGTTTGTCTAATTGTTAGGACAACTCTACAGGTATATTCAGTTGGAGAAGTCTACTACTTCATCACGCAGGATAATATGATAGTTAGAAGTCTCGAGACTGACGCAAGTCGCCATACCTTACGTCTTATAACTACACAAGCTAGAGGCCATTATCAGCATTAAATTTGCTCCAATTGGAGTTAAAGAATTCTTCTCAATGGCTTCTGTTAAATAATGGAAAGCCGCTCTTCTCACCTTTTAAGGATATCATGCGCTTTATGTTATCACTTCTCGGATCTGCACATTAATAGATGTAATTGTGTTATAAACATCGATTCCCAACTATCGAGTCTTAAGTTAGATTGTTTGAGCTTTGAAGAAGGCAAAGGCTTAAAATTAATTAGAAAAGCAATTTCTTTAACGTTCCTTTAGTGTATTTAGGATTTTCTTAATGTAGATAGTGGATTGTCTTTCTGCAGTACCCAGTAAGCTAGAAGGCACTTCAAGTCATGTCCACGTAGCACTACAGAATCACTGCAGCACGTCTCCCTTTATCATTGTTTTTACTATCGTTTACGCAACTCTCATTCCTCAAATTCTTCCACAGTTGTTGCACCAAGAACCGAAATTAAAGCACTTTTATTCAAAAAGGGATGTGTAAACATTCGTCGTGGCAAGAGTGTAACACAAATATGCATGTAGTGATGACTCATACAACAGAAAGTTTTAAAAATTATAGCAACCTTCTCGTTTAAACAATTTACCCTAGACTTTAAAAAAGAATATATTTGTCGTACTGACCTCGAGTCGCGAATTCGGTACTTGGAGCATGTTCCTCTACGCGAGAACAAGTAGATATAAATGAGGTTACATACATCCATGTATCATTCGTTCCGAATGGTGAGCAAGGCCAGAGTGTAAGAAAGTTAACTCGTCTATGAGTAAGGAGAGCATTCTAGTTACGAATGGATACGTCGTCAACAAATTTATGGGCCTATCGAGACTTGTAATCCCTCGTTGTAATGAACCCACTATCAACTCACAAATCCTATACTGATCAATCGCATACCATTTGCTAGCAAATTTTCCTAAGCAAGAAATGTTGTCGACATACAACCTATGGGCCAGCGTTGTCAATATTGTATTGGTGGCTTATAGTAAAACGCAATATCGCAGTGCATTCCAAACTCCAGTAATTGATGCTGTTAGTATCTCGAAAATCTAAGGATAGATATATGTACACTGAGATATTATTCTTTTTTGTGGAATGTCCAATTGATACCTTCTATTTCTCCTATATCTTTAGTGTCAAATATTGATCATCCCGATTAATAGAACTAGGTTATGGTCACTAGTCTGACTAGCCAAAAAGCTACTAATAAATCTTACGTTCACGTAGATTAAAACAGTAACAAGAATAAAGGTGTATCCAAGATTAGCTTCGTCCATACCATTATTATAATTATATATAGGCCAATAAGGAAACACTACAGTTTTCGGTTGAGTAATATCAAAATACATTTTGTACCTACCGTCAAAAGGAAATGGCAGTACCTCATTGAATGTGTTGCTCCGAGGCTTCCGCTCGTTTCTTGAATTTATAATGTGGTTTTAAATCCTCAACACACTCCTGACAGATTTCAGGCTAGGTCCAACATGCGGATATCATATAGCACAGAAAAAAGAATAAAAGAACGTTACTTTTTCCGAAGTTATCAAAGTTTGTCCATCAGTTTTGTAAAGAGTGTCCCTCTTGTTTAAGGGTTAAGGGGAACATCCCAAAACACGCACAGATCTACAAGTACCCAATTGCATATCAGCCTTTCAGCCGCGTGCACACTGATGTCGTTGGACCACTTCCTCCTTGTTCAAAAACAGGTTCTAAATACATACTCGTATTCAAAGATTCACTCACGAGGTATGTTGAACTTTGTCCCATACCTTCTCGAAATGGTGTTCATATCGCAAACGCATTGCTTCACACAGTTATTGTTCGCCATAACACACCTTCCATTCTTTTCACGAAAGATGCAGGTGATTATGTTCCCTCATTTTTCAAACAATTATGCAAAATTTGAGAAAAGATCACCTTAAAGTTGAAAATCTACCATTCTCCCATCTTGTTCACAAGAGGACACACGATGGACGAACGTTGAGTAACTTACAAGTAAAATGACTACTTACGACTTATGTCATTATAGAATTTATGTAATGATTGGAACTCCTACCTTCCATTTGTTCAATTAAGCCTTGAACAGGCATACTACAAATGAACAACTATTGGGTGAAAGTCTCACATTTCGATATCTATAATGCATCACGAGAATACACATCGCCTACCGTATGGTGTCCAGATTAACGTTTCATCACAACCTTTGTTACCAGTACAAATTATAAAAGAATTTCCTAACCAAGCCCATTGTAACGATTGAAAGATTTTAGTCAAATAAGAACGAATTTTGATCAGAGAGGATCGCGAATGAGCAGATTTAGAAAATTGAAACTTAGAGATAGCTCTTGAGGAAGCAGATTTGGATTGAGAAACATTTTTTTAGGCGTAGTCGCTGTTATATCTATTAAATATAAAACCTTCTGGATTCCCAAAGAAACTCCATAAAAGATGGATCGGACCGTATAGGGTGATAGGAATCTTGGCTAGAAAACAGGTTATTCTACAAAGTACTGTAAGAGGTGGACGTGAGATCGACCCGTCCATAGCGATAACTTCAATGTTGTTCTGAAGCCTTATGTCCCGGGGTGATAAGCATTCTTGAAGGATGGGCAAGAATAAAGTGTGGCAAATGATTAATCTAGATAGTAAAAACTGCGTAATGGTTTCTTCACCTAGCGTTAAGATCAATGTCAATCGAACAAGTTTGTAACTACGATATGAAGTGGGGATTGTGGCTGAGTCTGTGGAGCCAACGAAAAGTTTAGGATAGTAAGATTTATAAGCGTAATAGATTGATAAGGAATAGCCTCATTTGATATCAGTCGTTTGGCAAGCTAGGAATAAAAGTTCCTCAACTAAGATCGCTTGCTGAAGATAATAAACGTCAATCGTGTTTCTACAAAGAGGCCTATAGGAAGTATATACTAACAGAGTGAAAAGTAATCATATGCTCCATCTTACTTACGGACCTCTCCAGAGGTCAATTTAGTGACGTATCTGTTGCAACTAGTTCTGGGCCCCTCTTCATCTTCAAAGAAAAGACTTAGACACTATGCTAGAAGAGAGAGCAAACGTAGGAGCAAAATCCAGGATGATTTTTTGCGGTGGGGTGATTGGTGTCTAAGAAGCCGTATGCGACACTCGGATGCTCGGTCTACGGCATACTCTTAATGAGTAGTCTTTTCTTAATATAGGGCAAACTTTGTGCACAACCGGGCAATACTAGGCAAAATCATTGCTTTCATAGTAGTAAAAGGCGATCTTCTAAAGAGAGGGACTGATAACAAGTTCAAAATATTTACACCTCTATGATAATACAGAAGACAAAATAAGATTTTTCGATCAGTAGAACATGGACAGGTGACCAGGGGCATAATAAGAAAGATTAAGAAGAAAGCATAGCATCATTGATATTATAAGAAAGCATTCTTCCAGTAATAGGGTTGTTAAATCTTGGATTGGTTTGCCATTGGAGTTTGAATTGAGGTGTGACTGATCGTGCAAAATTTTAATAAAAGGGTTAGATTCGTTTAAATGGTGGGTTGGGTAATCAACTTAATTCATTAAATATATTGCGAAGCCAACATTTGGCGCGGTTTTTATTAAGTACGTTATTAAATGTTAGATGGCATAGTGTCGACATAACCTAGTTACTTAATGCATGTGGATGGTTTGGGTATTCATATATTCATTGTATTCATTTAGTTTTGACTAAGCCAAATTGTGTGGGGGGGGGGCGTGTAGTTAACAACAATTGACAAGCCCTAGGGTGCTTATGGTGGATTTGCACGATAGCATGTTATTGGGTGCTGGGTTTGGACTGAGCGGAACAGTTCTCGATAAGGCCCATGTGGCTTTTTACTGTCTCTATATTCTTAATGTCTTAATAGCTCTTACCCTAAAACCCAGAAGTCATCCTTGTTGCTTTATGTCTGCACTCTCCATATCTATCGTTCCTTTTATTTAAATCAAGGGCGCCAAACTTTGAGGCACAATACGTACTGCCTAACATAGCTATTAATTATACAGCTTACTTATTATTTCCTTGCTCTTGTAAACAACATTTTGACTTATTATACCTAGCCATGACTTATTAGGCTTTATTAATGGCTTCAAAACACTGCATTATTACTTTCAAATTTACTGCCGTATAACCACACCTAAATCTTTTTCTTGGTCCACAGACTCAAGCCAATTCCTATTTATATTGTAGTTAAATCTTTTATTTGAGCAACCTAGCGATTGAAGAACCTAACACTCTTTTTACTACTTTAAAATTCATTTGCCACTTACTATGCCCACCCAAGAAGCTTAACATTATCATTTTGAATCTTTATACATTGATCATTATTCCTTACTGAGGCAGCCACTTTGGCATCATTTGCAAACTTAAAGACCTCATATTTAAGAAACTGGTCTAATTCATTTATATATATATACTGGTATATGAGAAACAATAGTGGCCCCTAGCACTGAACCCTGAGGACCACCACTGCGTTCACTACTTTGCCTGAATGACTTATTTCCCATTTCATTTAGTACACACTTGCCTTCTAATTAATAATCACTCTTTAATCCAACCATCCACTCTTTATACCACATTGCAATAACTTTTTCATAAGTCTTATGTGGGGAACCTTATCAAAGGCTTTGTTGAAGTCTAAATATATAATATTAACTGGATCCCCCCAGTCAAAGTAGTCAGTAATGTACTCCATAAATTCTAAAAAGTTATTGCAAAGTGGTATAGGTGGAGTGGTACATGGTTGGATTAAAGAGTGGTTGTGGAAAAAAAAAAAAGTGTGTACAAACCTATAGGTGCAAATAATCATCGATAGGGAAAAAAATTAAGAGTGGTGTCCCACAGGGTTTCAGTGCTGGGGCCACAATTGTCCTCATATATTATAAATGATTTAATCAGGGACTTAAATAGTAAGGTTTCTAAGTTTTGCAGCATTGATACGCAAGTGGCATACATCAGTTAGGAATTGTGAAGGATGTTTAAAGATTCAAAATGATCTTGATAAACATCTTGGGTGGTCAGATAAGATGCATAAAATGAATTTTAAAGTCAAAATTCAAGGTTCTTCACCTAGGTTTACTCAAATAAAAGTTTTAACTACAAATATGAATGGAACTATGCCTATGACGTCTGTGGACCAAGAAAAGATTTAGATGTGATGTAACATAAGGCCAGTTCATTTGAAAGTAGCTAAATCCACGTGTTGAAAGCAAGGAAATAACTATACAGATGCTGGGTCATAAAAAAATCACAATGTCGTTTACAAGAGCAAGGAATTAGTAAGTAACGTATAATAGCTATGTTAAGCCAGTATAAGTTTGGGCCCCTTATTTAAAGAAAGGACTTAAGATATACTAGAGGGAGTGCAACATAGAGCAACAAGGATGATTTCTGGGTTTAAGGGGTAAGAGCTATGAGAAGAGACTGAAGGTGTTAGGAATGTTTTGCAAGTAGGGGAAAGGGCAATTTCTCAGTAGAGGGACTGACTACAAGTCTACAAAATATACTACATCTATTGATAATACAGAGACCAATGAATTCATTCATAGTAGAGCATGGATGTGAGACCAGGGGGCATAGTAAGAAAATCAAGAAGAAAGCATGTCATCTTGATATAAGAAAGTAGGCTATTCATTCAGTAATAGGGTTGTTAAATTTTGGAATGGTATGCCACAGGAGGCTTAATGTTACATTTCGGCAGCACCAAAAAAAAAAACTGAATCCATTCGATATTACTTATTGGAATGAATAATAATATGACATTTTAAAAATAAATTGATTATTTGTAATAAATATTGATAAATATAAACCTATTGACAAAACTGGGTTCAGCATGGTTAGAAAGTTTATTACGTCATGAAAGTGTGTTTAGTGTACGCGTGAGTGTAAAGTTCAGAAAATAATTTAAGCTCTATTTATTGAATATATGCCAAAAGATTGGAGTTTGCTAGCTTTCCTACAACAATTGAACATAATTTTGCAAGAAAAGAGATGTTAAGACATTAAGACATTAAGAATATAGAGACCAGTAATTACAGCCACACTGGGCTGTACGAGACTGCTTCCAAGTTACAAAGCCCACTAATCCGCAAAACATGCCTCATGCAAATCCACCAAAGCACCCTAGGCTTGTCAAATTACTGACTAAAAATCCACAATTTGGCCATATGTCCAACAACATTAAGCTGATCTATAATATGATACCCCAGAACCATCCACACTGCCATTAATAAACTAAGTTATGGTCACACATGCAGAACATTAAAATAACCTATGTTAACTAAAGAACCCTGCCAATTTGAGTACTCTAAATACTATATATATAATACCAACCCATCCAATACCTATCCAACCGCTTTCCTTTACATGTGCCAATCATTAAGAGCGAGACATTAAGACATTAAGAATATAGACGACAGTAAAAAGCCACATGGGCTATCGAGACTGTCCCAGTCAACCCACTACCCAAACATGCTCATGCAAATTCCACAAGAGCACCATGAGGTTTGTCAATCTGTTGTAACTACAAATCCACCAATTTGGCTTGATATAAAAAATGATATTATAAATATTGATACAGAGAAAAGAACCACATGCATTAATAACTAAGTAATGGTCACACATGCCATCTAGCCATCCAACATACTATAACTAAAAACCCGCCAACTTTGTTTTGTCAATATATTATTATGATACCCAACCCATCCACACTCAACAACCTCTTGGTGGCAGACGTATTCCAACAATTTAAACAACCCTGTTACTGGAATGCATGCTTCTTCTTAATTTTCTTTATAATGCCCCCTGGTCACCTGTCGCATGCTCTACTATGAAAAATTTATTTGGTTCTCCGATATTATCAATCAGATGTAAATTCATTGTTTGTAGCACCTTGTATCATGTCCTTCTGACGAAATCGACCTTTCTACAAGCGAAACATTCCTAACTGCCTTCAACCTCGTCCTCAATACTCTCCCTTTAAACCCAGAAAATCACTCCTTGTTCCGTACGATACCCAATTGCCTCTGAGCACTATCTAAGTCTTTCTTTAAATAAGGGGCCAACTTTAGTGCCACGATAGCTCAATTCTGGCCTAACATCCGCATTATTACAGTTACTTATCTTACTTCCTTTGCTCTTTGTAAACACATTGTGATTTATTATTTGCCCAGCATCCTTATATTAGCTTTATTCCTTGATTCCACACACTGATTAGCTACGTTTCAGAATTACTGGCTGAATATAATTCACACACTAATCTTTATCTTGGCCACAGACTCAAGCCAATTCCCCATTCGTATTGTAGTTAAAACTTTTATTTGAGTAAACCTAGGTGAAGAACAAAAGTTTTGAACTACGATATGAAATGGGGATTGGCTTGAGTCTGTGGACCAAGAAAAAGATTTAGAAATGTTTAAAAGAATGTTCAGTAGTAAGAGTTAGGGAAAAATTTAAATTTTACTGTAATGCCCATAGTCAGTAGAGGTTCAGGCTAGTTTTACGGCACAGTCGATCAGTAAAGTGGTTAGGGCTAGTTATACAGCACAGTGAATCAATTAAGGTTAGGGCTTAGTTTTACGACCAGTGGATCAGTAAAGGTTAGGGCTACGTCTTTACAGCACAGTCATATCACTGAAAGGTTGGACTTAACTGCCATCTCACCATTAGGTTACTTAAGTTTGTGAGCTTAATTAGAAGTAGCTGTAACTTTAATAGCTAATATATATATATATGTACTTTTATATAGTATATATATATATATATGTATATATGATATAATATATATATATCTATATATATTATATATATCATATATATATATTATATATACTTATATATATATACTGATATAAATAATATATATAATATATATATATATAGTATATATATATCATAATATATATATATATTAATATAATATATATTATATATATTATATATATATATATATATTATATATATATATATATATTAGAGATGGCCAAAAAATAGTAATTTTGGCCGGAGGCCGGAGAATGAAAATTCTGTTTCCGATCGGAAAATGAAATTTCACATTTATATTTACCTGTCCTATACTATATATATATATTATATATGATATATAATATATATATTATATTATATATAATATATATATATATATATATATATATATATATACGGATATTATATATATGAATGGATTTGACTCTTAAACATTGCAATTAATCATTATCATGCACCTTCCTCATACGGATCCTAAGTAGTAACTACCTAGAGAAGCTAACGCTATCTGTGTGAAGAGGGCTAAAAGCGCCATGAGGGTGTGACACCACTTGTGCGACATGGGAATACAATCTATTCAAGAGGAAACCCAAAGAAAGCGTTCAAAAATATCTATAGACAAAACTTGCTAAATATATCACTCTTGAAAGAGAAACATAAAACCACATATTTGAGAAAAGAAATATCTTGAATCTTCAAGAGGAAAAGTGGCGAAAAGAAACTGAAATCACAGACACAGCAGCATGATGATCTATGTCGCATCCAATATTCAACTTCTACCTGATATCTAAAAAGGATTTTTCACCCTACACTGTTTATAAGATAACTGATAACAACAAAGATTTTGGGACATTTTTACTTGTCATAAATTTAATTATATACCTCTTCCAAAATGGGAAATTGATTTGCTGCTGGACAATTCTGCTTGTTTTCTAAAGATAACGACTTCTTTCCAATGCTAATTAAAGACAATTAATAATTAATTTGATTTAAGGAATTAAATAAATCACTAGCTATCTTCCAGAAAACAAACTATACATATTTCCATCAAGGGAGGTTTTTCTTCAGACGAGATTATCCTAACAATATATTAAAAGGTAAAAGAACGAAAAAACACTTTCAGCTGCAGGAGAATTCAAGCAATATCATTCAACATTCAGATATTTGGACTTGTCATATAACAATAACAGCTTTATTAAGTAGTGACAGGGCATTGGATTGATAAGATTTTCAAAGGAAGGAGTGGAACTTTACAAATCAGTAGTTTTAGTGATGTCTCACTCAGCGGAAAATAATAGTCTAAAGTAGGAATAATTTAAGGAGCGGGATTTTTAAAACACAGTTGTAAATGGTCCTGTTGTTCGTTAAGGATTCCTCAACCTATATTCACAAGGTATGAGAAGCGACAGTGTTATAAATGAAGACATGTATTCTATTTTCTTTACAGTATAATACATGGATCGCTTTATTTTCTCAAAAAAATCCAATTAAAGATCTAAGTTTTTTGTAGAAGGTTTAATATCCTGATCAGTAAATCACATCGCTACAACTAAGTTAAGTGAAATTCAAAAATTCAAAATTTGAGAATACACAAGCTTATCCAAGAAGTGGAAACAAGATGGAATTCATTATATATATGCTGCAAAGGATCATTAGAGCAAAAAATTGCAATTACTAAATAATATTCTCTCAAATTCGAAAACAATTCTTAGCCAATCTTAAATGCAAATCACTAGAGCTAATGGAGAATTATATTGAGAAATAATTACGTTGCACAACCATTGTGAAGATATAACTAGACAGGCGTTAGTGATGATGATGTTGAATTTATCTTTTTAATACCTGCAGATTAAGGCATTGGCAAACATATTTAGCAAAAACTTGGAAGAATAGGGTTGTAAAAAGAACTTTCAAATGAAAGATGAACTTTCAAATTCTGTTACTGAACGTTTTTGGTTACCGTTAAAGAGGACAGAAGATCTATTACTATGCAACAGTTCTAAATCCACGATCAAATTAGCTCCCTTTGTTATTAGTTCATCCAGAATAAAATAAAATTTATTCTCAAAAAAGAAGCAAAACTTATTTATAAAAGCTAAAAGAAAATATTTACATTAAGTTCAGTTCTGATGAACAAATGTGATCAAACAATGATCAGCAGTCTTCTCATAGCAAGACTTCCATGAAGAATCTGACAAATGTTGAAACGGCTGATATTTTGGAAGAAAACACATTACTTAGTCTGGAAGTGCTCTTGCATGACATGCTACAAGAAATCGTCAGAAGAAAATTGAAGGATCATTCGATACAATCACATGTGGAACTCATTCAAAGGCAGAAAAGTCATAAAGCAAACGGTAGACCAGCAGCAAGTGATATGGAAAACAGACCATGAATTTAGAAAAATCCTATTTCAAACTACCGTGGATAAATATTTTGCAGCGCCACTTATGGAACGAAAAATCGGATGCTGATCCACTGTAATGGTGGAAAGAAAGGAAAACGCTCTTTATTCTTATTGCATCTTATCTGAATTAGCTAGCAAATATCTCTGTTTCAATTGTATTTAGTGAGAGAATGTCTGCCAACGCAGGAAATGATTCTACTACACAGTACAAAGGAATCGTCTTTCGTCCAACCTAGATACTCAGCTCTTTTTCTTCACTCATAATTAGAGTATTTGATTTTAAATTGTAGAAGACATGGCTTACTAAATAGCCCATGCGTGAAGCTACCTTTAAATTTCCTTTCAGCTGATTTGTGTTCTGAACATATAATTTAAAATTTCTCAAAAACTTACGATTGGATACTCTTAATACGTATACATTACAGCTAGGTACATCGCACTGTTTTTGTTAAAGTATATGATAATATATATTATATATATTATATATATATATATTATATTATATTATATATATATATATATAATATACTATATAGATATATATATATATATATATATATATATTATATATATATATATAATTAGGTATAGCTTATAAATATATATATTATATATATATAGTTATAGTAATTTCAATATATATAGTAATAAATATATATATATTATATAGCTGTTATATATATAATATACGTATAGTTATAGTTGTTCAGACCAAATGTCTGGTTTGTTTAAAATCTAAAGTTAAGCTCAATGGTTAAGAATTTAAAGATTGAATTGGAAGTGGTATTAGTATTCATATTTTTTAAGTCTTTTGGTGCAGATTATGGTATTTAGGTTTAAATAAGTTTCTTAACATTTTTTACCAATTTCATTTTCCTATTCTGTATTATATTTTTAAAGCTGATTTATCAAAACATGGTGAGAATATTTTTGTTAGGAGGGTAGCTTTTGGAGTGGAGTCAAAACCCTTTTAAGGATATGTTTATCCAAGCCTAATAATCTCAGCAGAATTTAAGTGAATCGGTGAAGGTAGGCCTCGGTTATTCATATTTTATACTTGTTGATTATAGTGTGTAATATTTGTTATTGTTTGACTTAATATTATCACTAGCAACAAAAAATTTTAAAATAATGTTTTTTACACTTTTTGTATGAGATCAGTTTCTTCGGAAAATAAAATTATTTCACTTAGTATTGTAGGTTATTTAGATTGATTTGATAACTATTTTTTTAGTTTTTTTCAAAGAGCTACCTTTTAAAGAACGTAAGGGTTGTTCTGGGCAGAAGAAAGAAAGCCGGGAAGATTCTAGGTGGTGTCCTCTTTCGCGCTGGGGGGTTGAGCCGGAGACTTTTTATTAAAAGGCCGGAACTCAGATGGGCCAAGCAGAGCGCCGAGATCCGGGCTGCATTCCCTAAAAAAGGTAGGTAATATGGTGTGGTAATATATATTATATATAATTATTTTATATAGTATATACTATATAAATATATATAAGTATATATATATATATATATATATATATTATATATATGATAATATAATATAGGTATACGGTATAATACTATATATGGTACCGGTATTAGTGTATATAATAGAAAGTTAAATATTATATATATATATATATAATATATCATATATATATTTATATATTATATTTTTTTATATAATAATTATATTTTATATAATTTTTTTAAAGTATCATATAGTATAATATATTATATTATATATATATATGTAAGAGAATTTCAGTTGTACCACTCAATGTTAACTTATTTTGCTGGTGTTTCATTTTTATTTTTACTTCGTTTCAGTTACTCTTGTCAGTATATTTACACCAGATGGTCTTATGTGTATCAACTCAACTGTGAATTTTTACTGAAATTGTTGACTTACAATCCTTGGTAAGAAAAGAAGCTGTTGTTGGAATGTGATAATGACATATGGAATAATTAAGTCAGAAGGTCGTATTTTTATGTTTTACATGGAAGTTATTTTTTGTAGGCTTGTGCTATTTCATAACTCGACCGAGTATTACCACTAGATGGGCATAGGTTTTGTCACAAGTAGTCCATATCTGAAAAGAAAACCTTAACATTTGTTAAGGTAGGCTTATTTTTTAACTAAATACTTTCTTATTAATTATGTTAAACCCTATTTTATTATATTTTTTTTTTAAATAATTTACTCTTATTAGACTTAAAGGAAATATTTGCATGTATAGTTAGATTTATTTCTTCGCCTTATTAGAACTTATTTATTATTTAGAGTGTTATTCTTTCTATTTACTCAGGGTTGCTGGGTTTTTTTTTTTTTTTTTTTTTCCAGGGGGGGGGGGCAAGTCAGTTTTCATTTTTTGTAATTTAAATTTCTACCGGTTCCAGGACCTTCACTCCAATATCTTAAATGTTTGGTCAGGACCTCCTCTTATGTAGATAAAATTCTGGTCAAGGACACTACCTCTTCATCAAACATCAAGTGTTAAAAAACGTTCATTTACAATTTTTCACATATTTTTCAAGACATTGGGACTCATCAAGTAAACAAGATTAGTTAGAAATGCAACTTATAAATGCAGCAATGGTACATGTGTACCTATGCTGAAATGACAATTCTATAGTCTGTAATTGATAGTTTGTATAATTTTTATATCGCCTATTGTGGTTAGACCTGTTACCAAAAACAATTACTAATACCCTAAAGTAGGGTTAGTGTGGTGTTTATTATACTTAACGCAGAAACATTCAGTAAAGCCTGTGAAAAGAGTGCGGAGACAATTCATGGGTTTTATAAACTAATGTGTTAACAAGTAGCCCATATATCAGGTAACAGTGAAA
>JABUQX010060099.1:22500-27949 GCA_015478945.1 Trachelipus rathkii | reverse complement strand
TCTATAGGAAATTATCACCAAATATCAGAAACCACTTAGTTTAGTATCAGGGAGAAATGAGTTATATTCGATGTATTGAAAATTAGGGTAAATGAGAATAATTATGTTGAAATGAGAAGCGAGTATGACAACAGCAGTTTTTTCAAACATGTTGGTACTCTAAGGAGGTACCAATTAAAAACACATTGGTTTGGTTTTCCTTTGGCGAAATTATTTTAGAACAACATTCCTTCTCTACAGGAAACTAATCATCAGATTTTATCGCCCTCTTGTTGTTTTATTAACTGTCTCAGAATAATGACCAGGTATATGTATTGAAAATAGATAATAAGATTGTGAACAAGCAACACATAGTCAATGAATTGAATGATTTGTGAGTCAATCGTCCATAAAACAGCAGTTCTTTCAAACTCGCTCATTTATTGTTAATCCTTTTTCTTACTTGTAAATGTGGAATTGGCACGGTTACGTAATAATGGCGATAGTACCACACTTCCTTTTCTACAGGAACTTTATCATCAGATATCTGACCCTTCTTGTTTTAGTATTAGAATGAGATACTGTATTGAAAAATAGGTATAAAGGAGAATAATTAGTGATGAAATTGTTGTGAAAATGAGATATGAGATAGAAAGTCTTTCAATGTTGTAACTAAGTACCTCTAAAGAATCATGGTTTGGCCCGTATGTGGCACGGTATGCGCAGCAGAGAATGGCCCGCTAGTGGCCTTTCTATTTTTGAAATTTGGCAATTTTTAAGTAACAACCCACGTCCTATATGCCCTGTTAATGATCCGTCGCATGGTGAGTGGATATTTTCGGCCCTGGTATCACCTCATTGATCTCCCTGCCTGACCCTCACAACTTGCACTAGGCGACCTTCCTGGCGCTCAGTGTACTTGACCTCGATAGTAATTACGCCCATGATGTCAATAAACTTTTGACCATCTGTTGCATAACCCCATCCATATCTCCACACCCTTCTTGAATAACCAAGGAGACATAACACAACCCTTGTCTCACTCCGGCTATTTAATATCCTAATCACCATTGACACCATTTCACCATTTATTTTTACACACGCTTTCACTTAGATATCACTTCTGAATTTACCATGAGTTCCTTGTGATCTCATTTCAGAAGTCCTACCACCAACACCAATATATCACTAATACCTGCCATTAAAGCTTTCCTATTAACTCTATCATACGTCTGCGTTGGTAAATAGTCCATAAAACTCGTAATGGATATACTTTATTCTTCTCTCCCTCATTTTTCTCAATCGATTGTTTCAATGTAAAGAATTTTGATCACACATCCTCTACCACTCCAAAACGAACCTTGTTCTTTCACCAATCAGTCCCTCCCTCAGTCACTCGACGCACTCTTTTGTCTACGACTAACGGTTGAAATAACCAGAATATACCTTCCTATCAGACACTCTAAATAAACATATATTCCCCTATAATTTCTACAGTTCCCCTTTTCGATATAATAATAATAATACAATAATAATAAATAATAATAATAATAATATGGGAAATTGCTGACAAAACGGAAGTCTGGCGTCTTTCAATAACATTTTGCAAAAAATCAAATGCTTTACTTACATTAGACACTTGAATAATATTTCCAAGGGTGCCGCTACCTCTATAACTGGAACTCTGTGAGAAATCCCTTCCCATATTCATTCCTACACCCTGGGCACTCAAACCCCCAGTTAAGGAACCAGCGGGATTAACACCCATCCTTGATGTTATTGGATCCATGAGTCCTCCTCCTCCTACTCCTACTCCTGGGTGTGCATTATCTCGTGATATTCTTGTCAGATTTTGGCAAGTGTAGTAGCTTCTATTTCCTTCTTCTACAGGGGAACTTGTGTTCATAGTCGATCCTCCAAAACTAGGAGATTTACTCGTGCTCGAATTAATTGGCGCCTGATGTATGATAGTGTTGATCCCAGAAACGGGGTTAGCAGCAGGCAATGCTGTAATAAAAAACAAGTTTAACAAGTTAATAAGCTTAAGTTTAAATTAAAACATTTTATTTTTTTTAATTTACATTTTTGCATATTTTAAAAAATATAATGTGCATATGGTATTTTAGAAAAAGCCAGAATTAGAGATTGAAAATTTCAATGTATTTAAAAGTCAACAATTTATTTAAAAATGAAATATTACTCCTATTATGTTTAACAATGATAAAGTTTGCAAGACCTGACTCGTGAAAATAATCGTCTGGAGTGATGTTTAGTTCCATAGATACTTTACAAAAACTAGTAACATGTACCTAATTTGAATTAATTAAAGGAGTAACCACTAATTCTCATGAGAGGCTTATGGGACACTGGAAGTGTAAATATAAATTCAATAAATTTTAGGCTTTATTTTTAGAAATTTATGCCCGAGGACTTGACTTTATTTCTTTCAAGTCTTCCCCTTGTAACTCTCTCCCAGTGATTGGGGTGGGGGCGATTGTTAGTACACACTTTCTTCCTTCTTACAGGGAACTTTATCATCAGATTATCAGCCGCTCTTGCTGTTTTTTATATCAAAATGAGGGGTTGGGGTATAGGGAGAGTTTACGCGAAACGTAAAGAGCATACCAACTAGGAAGATCACAATAGAATAAGATATAGTAGATGAACAGCGAACAGATCGCTGCTAATACATAGAGTCATAAATAAAACCCTCCCTGTAACTAAGTACAGTAAAGAATCACCCATATTTGCAAATTGGTTCCTTGCGGGTCTAGTAAGTTAACAAACATTTATCTTCTACACGGTGTTCAACCAACGTTTGGAATCAAAATACATCCACCTTAGTGAATACATCTAGGGCTTGACTGTTTATGATACCGGGACGGTGACACGCGTTGTATCAGAAGTGGCTAGGCTCGTCGTCAGTCGAGTGTCGAGGGTTCGTCCTTTCTGGGCTATACCCCACAAAATTGCCCCTTCCACGTAATTAACTCTGTAGTTCATCCCCAAATAGTTTACTTCCGAGGAAAAAAGCTGCCCTTTGCCAATCATGTTTATATTCCTTTAATTAATTCATAAGTGTGAGTTATAATGTTATCACGAGTGCTACTTTTCGCTTTGGGATTGTCACCAAGCTGGTGCTGATTTCGAAACCAATCGAAATCATAATGCCTCTCTCTCGTTACTATTCATATAAATACATTGTTTTAATACACTCTCATATACTTCACGCTTTTCCTCCACACCACACACTGTACTACTAACCTTGAATAGTTACACAGTCATAAGACATTCCTCATCTATTTTATTGCAGATCTTGGTCTCTCTACCATCCTCTCGCCTTGGCGCGATTACCCTCTAAAGATCTAACTACCATTCCTTCTTTCTCTAACCTAGGAACAGAGACTTCTACACTACACCTATCATCAGATATAGAGTGCCTACCTTGTTTATTCTACGCTCTCGCAAATGATATTCCAAACCATAATTTTTAAATACATACACATGGGTATGTATTGAGAGTAACAAATCGAAAAGAAAGCCCTTCGATACCCTTCTCTCATACCCCACCTTTCCCCCATTGACGCTAGGATACTCGAAGATTATGAACTCGAAGCTCAGCATTTAAGACTCTTTGTGCAAACTGTATCTCTATCTGATCATCAGTAGAAATTATATATTACCTATGAGACACATTATACCTGTGGACTACTCGCTCTGCATAACATTTCCTGGGTCCGACTTATGATAATAACAAATTCCTTCTTCTACAGCGGAAAACTTTGTATTGAGATTACTACAGGACTACAATAACGAAATGAATTGTTAAGAAATCTCCATAAGAGGAGGATCCTCTCTCGACAAATGATATAAAACAATACTTTTATTGCTATTGAAAAATATAGTGCGTGTAATAATTAGAGGTAAATTAATTAGGTGTAAATGAAGGATGTTTAATATTCAACAAGAATAATTAATGCAATATTCAAAGACTCAAAGGTAGGAATATATCTACATTTGGACTGGGTATTTACTGAACTATTCTGCACAATAGGAGAATATCTATACAAAAATGAAGATTTACTAAAACAATATGTTCGGTTTTTTGTCCTTCTACTGGCGATAAAATATTAGAATTAAATAAGAACGAAACTAGTTTCTATCATATATTAAACATAAATCTAATGTATAATTTAATTTATAATCAGTAAAATGTAAATATTAACATTTGTACTGTATGTACTGCAATTAATATTATAAAACACTAAATTACTTTGTAGTTATTTGAAAGTCTAATAACAGTCAAGTCTATTCAACTGTTGATAACTAAGTATCTAAAGACATCATTAGTTGTTTCCTTTGGCGTTTAGTAACTCACACTTCCTTCACTATTACTACTCAAGGAAACTTTTTAATATATCACTTATATCTGCCCTTCTAATGTTTTTTTATAAGGGTAATCCGTTTAAACGAATTTTAGGTATAGTTTTGTATTCTGGAATAAAATATAGGTTTTAAATAAGAGTAGATAAATATAATATAGGTTGATGCATAATAGAAGGATTTATGGGTGAAACTCAGTCAGATAGTTTCTATTTCAACATGTATGTAAACTAAGTACATACCTCCATTAATAAAGACATCATTGGGTGATTTGGTAGTTCCTATTTGTAGTAAGAGTGTATATTTAATAAAATTAGAAATTAATTTAAGTCCTAAACTTTTTTATATACTTTTCATACACAAGGATAAATTATTACTTCATTCAAGATACTATAGAAGCGTGGGATTGGAAGTATCAGGAATAGAATCACATTGGAGGTTTGTATGAAAATACGGTAAACTGAGAATAATTTAACGAGGAAAATAGATTTAATGAATTCGAGACTAGTCGTATTAACTGGCTTCACTGTAATCTAAATATTAATCCGTTCTAAGATATCTATTTATATAGGTATTTATTCTCCTTCGGCGATTTCTCGCTACAAACTAAACATTCTTATACATGGAAACCTTATAATTCTCAAAATTCGATTTTTTTTTTCAAAGTCAGACTTTTAAAACCTCGTGTGAAGTAGAACTCGAAATTTTTATAATAAAATTAAAGAGAACTTGTTGTCAAAGAAAATATAACTTTGTCACCGAGTGTCGAAATATGTCGTAAACTGTTCAAAAGACGAGTTGACACACTGATCATTTTCACTCTTATCACTTATGGTATATCCGTCACCTTTCTATAGCTATTTGCAGAACTTCCCAACTACTGGAGTACTGCTCAAGGACATCATTTTTGTTTGGTTCCTTGTAGCGATCTCTGGTTTAGGAAAAAAACATTTCCATTCGTCCCCGTCTTTTCGTCACTCTCGTCATCTCCGTCTTTCCTTTGATCATTTTCACTCTTATCACTTATGGTATATCCTCATCCTTCTATTATAAATTCCAACTTTGTGAGTAGGTGAGTCAGAGAATT
>JABUQX010060099.1:15000-17500 GCA_015478945.1 Trachelipus rathkii | reverse complement strand
ATTATTATTATTATTATTATTATTATATATATATTATATTATTATTATTATTATTATATATATATATATATATATATATATATATATATATATATATATTATTATATATATTTATATATATTTATATATATATATATATATATATATATATATATATATATATATATATATATATATATATATATATATATATATATATATATATATATATATTATATATATATATTATATATATATATATATATATATATATATATTATATATATATATATATATATATATATATATATATATATATTATTATTATTATTATTATTATTATTATTATTATATATTATATATATATATATATATATATTATTATTATTATTATTATATTATATTATTATTATATATTATTATATATATATATTATTATTATTATTATATATTATATATATATATATTATTATATATATTATTATATATATATTATTATTATTATTATTATTATATATTATTATTATATTTATATATATAAATAAACAACATATATATATATTATTATTATATATTATTATTACATATTATTATTATTATTGAAGATATATATATATATTATTATATATATATTATTATATATATTATACATATATATATATATATATATATATATATATATATATATATAATCTATTATTATTTTAATAAAATTTGAAGGAGTTCATATAGGAATCCTCTTTTCAAGTTGTTGAAACTTTTTTAAAGAAGTTTTTAACCCCAAAACAGAAAAGAACTTTATTAAAGTCTGCATATCGGTTTAGAGTTTCCGTCTACTTGAACTCTTTATATATATATATATATATATATATATAGTATATATATATATATATATATATATATATATATATATATATATATATATATATATATATATATATATATATATATATATATATATATATATATATGGCACCCACTAATGACTAAAAACAAGACAAAGAAACTCCTCCAAATAATACAAAACAAAGCACAAGGAATCATAACAAGATGTACATAAACAACACCACAACAACACCTACACGAAGAAACCAAAATGCTACCCATAGACATACACCTGGATATGATAGGCACACAATATTCTGCCAAAACCCAAACACCCTAATATCCTTGCCATATTGCTCTTCAACTCCCTTCCACCACAGGCTTAAACAACCTTTCTTCAACAGCCTCTACTACAAACAAATCCTGGAACAACATTTCACCTCCTCTAAACAACACATCAAACACTAAACAAATCCACACAACAGTAACAGAAAACTACCCAAGACGCAGACCACCAAACAAGATATTAAGCAAACATCAAGCAGAAATAGCACCAGAATTCAACTCCCTCCCTATATATATATATATATATATATATATATATATATATATATATATATATATATTATATATATATATATATATATATATATATATATATATATATATATATATATATATATATATATATATATATATATGCGTGTGTGTATAGGTGTGTGTGTGTGTGTGTGTAGGTGTGTGTGTGTGTGTGTGTGTGTGTGTGTGTGTGTGTGAGAGACAGTTTTTTTTTATGAATGATCGTATGGTTTGCCCGTTGGTAACAGTAATGGACCAAATATTGATATAAAATTTTTCCACTTAAAACTAAATTTATTTTGGGGATAAAGCGAGCGATTAATTATACTAAAAATCGTCAGCCCTCCCTCTCTCCTCCCCCCTCTCTCTCTCCCATTTGTCCCCCAAACTCCAAATAACCCTTTTTAAACAAACAAACAAAGACTTTGAATACCGAAAAATTACACATTATCATTTGATCTGAAGCAGAAATGCAGACGATTTTTATTGCAGATTAAGTGAGCGACTTGGCAAGGAAGAAAAGCGACTTTCTCTTCAAAGAGATGGAGATAGAGAGAATTAGAAAGAGAATAGGAGAAAGAGAACCAGGTAAAGAAAGGGGGGTATCTGAAGAAGATTAAAGTTAAATATAGAAGAAGAAGAAGAAGAAGAAGAAGAAGAAGAAGAAGAAGAAGAAGAAGAAGAAGAAGAAGAAGAAGAAGAAGAAGAAGAAGAAGAATGAAAATATAAGAAATAAGACTAACAGAGAGAGAGAGAGAGAGAGAGAGAGAGAGAGAGAGAGAGAGAGAGAGAGTAGGAAATTTATGAATTAAAATCTTAATTAATACTGAATATATATATATATATATATATATATATATATATATATATATATATATATATATATAAAGAGACACATATATATATATATATATATATATATATATATAGTGCATTGACCTCACTTTAATGTATACTTAAATTAATCCTCGAAAGAAGATATTTTTTAAAACAATAAAATTAATGATAAATTAAATCATTATATATATATATATATATATATATATATATATATATATATATATATATATATATATATATATATATATATATATATATATATATATATATATATATA
>JABUQX010060098.1:12500-52820 GCA_015478945.1 Trachelipus rathkii | reverse complement strand
AGAATTATTATATTATTATTATTATTTATTATATTATTATATATTATTATATTATTATTATATTTGTAGATTAGCTAGTCTTAGTGTATGTATTCTTATTATTTACTTTTTACATTAGCGTTTGAAGTTTAGCGTGTTTAAGAAGGAGCGTAAGCTAGTTCCTCTGTAAATAATTTTTTTATCCATATATGTTGCCCCTAGATTAGGCAGAATTTAATTAAAAAAACAAGGTACATTTCAATATCTAAGCGAATAGAAAATGAACGGTTTAAATTCTTTAAAATTGATTACATGACAGGATTATATATATATATATATACTATATAATGCTGACCAACTTCTCACATTTACGTGTATTTATAAATCTAATCTATACAAAAAGTTAGTAGTGTGAGTATATATATATCTTTTATACGTGGTATTTACTAATTCTGTTCAATCACAACTCTTTTTTTTGATAATTTTATTATATATCTATAATATATTTAGCTAAATAAAAATCATTTAATTTTTTGTACGGGATTTTATATACTTTGTTATTTTCGCAGCAGAGTTATTATATTTTATATTATGCACTGCTTTGGTAGAATTGTATATAAACCTTATTATATTATATAAACTCATCCTACTTTTATACTCGCAATAATTTAATATTTTTGTTAAAAGTGTACCGGATACCCATTTTCCATACACGTGCAAATAAGTAATATTTAAGGTAAGGCTGATTATGAAGGTATATATTATATTGATTATATATATATATATATATAATAATAGTATAGTAGTGACTCCATGGAGCATATACATGATTATACCTACCTTTAGTCTTTTACTATCGAATAACTCATTCTCTATTGGGGCAAATAGATATAGAGAATAGAAAAACATCGGTTGTTGTCTTATAGGAGTCAAAAAATAAACATTTAAGTGATTTTTTTCATTTCTATTCTTCATTCAGACCACGAATATGCTACAAGTATATTGAATGGCTACGATTAAATACTCTTAAGCTTCGATCTTAATCTTTATGTAAGAATATCTTAATAGGTATATATTAATTTTTCTCGTCAATATATTTTCTTGGATAAAGTCATCATGCCCTGTCCCGTAACAATATAGTTCACCTTACACCTATACTTTTCACGAAACGAGCTTCAATGTATATTGAGCGAATTGGGTGGGGACAACTGTGACTTCGCTCACACACACTCAAATATCTTTGACAAAGACTGACTGAGCATAATATTATAAAATTATAGGATGTATCATATATATATATTTTGTTATGGTGTTATGTACACACCCTTGTATGGAGTACGTATCATATGTCTGGGGGATTTCATATATATATTGAAAACTATAATATTCCTTCCCAAGCCACGTCAGTACATAATTTTTCATTTCAAACTTCACAGATGATACAGAACAATACTAAGCATCTGACAAGTAGTCACTCTATTTCTCAAATTTTATTTACTCTACATTTTTTTTTTTCTTTTTTATATTCCGTTTGAATAGAAATTTTATGTGCTTACTTTTGTGTGTCTATCACTTTATCCTTTTCGTTATCGCTATCCCACGAAGTTACTGTGTTTGAGCACCTCTCCTCGCACCCCTTCTCAGTTCTCGTATACCTCCCCCTTAAATCTGGCTTGAGAAAGGAGCTTGGCGTCCATAAATCTGTGACTTCTCCGTTATACTATAATCTCTCATGTCTACATCCTGTTTTTCGGTTCTTTCGCAGTCTTTTCTTGACGCCTTGTACGTAACCGCTTATTTATTAAATCTGCATCTTACATGTACTCTATATAGGTCATAGTGCTCTTATGGGACTATTAGTCTTCCCTTATCTCTACTTGACACTTTTTTCCTCTCTAACTTTTAGTCCTCAATTTTTTTAGCCACTTCACCTTGTTTTCATTCTATTCGATTTATTGCTTCGCGCTTATAATCAGCGTCAGATCTGTTCTCCACTCACGCGGGTCGAGGCATTTCTGGGATTTAACCCATGTCAGTGACCCTGGTTTAATCTTAATTTACGACATACGTACGAATTGGGTGTGTAGCTCAACAGAACCTCTCAGCGTATAAACCGTTGTGTGTGGAGAGCAGTTAAGGTTTTTTGGGAACAAGTTACCTATTAAGTTCATATGATTACGGCTATAAAGCTATATATATATCATATTATTAGAAACTTGTGATATAATAATATTATTTTTGTTATAAACACTATTATATTTATATGAATTGAATATTTTGAATGTTGGTACCGTATTTAATATCATAGTCAAAAATATTAGTTATATTTAGTATATATCAATAAACTGATTTAAGGGAAGGAGAATGGTTTTCGATAGTGTTTTAGTGTGGTCAGTGAGACCACCGCAAATTCAATTGGAATCTAGGGTTTTAAAAGAACCATCGTTTTTTATTGCAAAGCACTACGGGTGATTTTATAAGAAAATCACTGTTCACACTCAAAAAAAAAAGGGCTGGAGCGGAAGCCCCCAAAAGGAGGACGCTTAACATATATGGTTTTACCTTGACGAGTGGGGGTATGGATTAAAAATATTTTTTTCTTTAAATGAATCGGTTTTAAAACTATAGATTATATTCTAATGGTTCAACTAAATAATTTCGATATCTATTCTCGTGATGGCGCATTCAACCCTTATTTCTTATCGAATGCTTTTTATAATACGCTATCTTTACGTTTGCATGTTGATTGGCAGTTTTAACATTGAAATAAGTATTAATCTCGAATAAAAAAATTAATTACTATAATTAACATTCGATTTAATGCTATATGTAGTGATTGGATACAGTTTGGGCCGAGTATATACCACACCTTTTCGATATGAAGGAATAGAGTAATAGGTCTGAAACTTAATCTCTAGTATTATAAATATACTATATGTAATGGGTTAAAGTCTCTCAGATAATAACAGTTAATATGTCCTAAATTTCTAAAATGTCTATATAGGTTTAGTAGTTATAAATATGTATTAAATAATTTATTATAGAGTGTAACTACATTATCAGTAAAAATACGTAAGGTGAATATATATATAATATAAAATTACGCTTACGCCACTTGTTGCTGTCTTTCATCATTTTTATCCAGTTTGTAATTAATAGATTTTATATGGTGAATTAATATATATGCACATTAATAACTCAGTATGCATTATTATATAGCAATATCTAGACCATGGATATATAATATGGATACCTATCATGGACTAGATAAGTTTTATATTATTATAATTATATATATATTCTAAATAATAATTTATATTATGTGTAGATAATCCATATAGTGTATTTTCACCTCCTAAGGGTGCTTAAAGTCACTCCTCTTACTATAGCGCTCAATGGTCAAATTTTAGTATTTATACTTGAAAACCATAGATTATGCTTATATAACGTTAATTAACTCGTGATAGTAAAGTGTATAAAATTGTGATTGATGAGCTACTATAATATGACGTTAAATTCATCGTCTTATAATGAAAATTACTCGTGATAATAAAGAATTACGTTCTCTCTTATGTCAGTTTTACCACTCCATTAAAAGGTAAGGTGTGGTAACGCTGCCATCCACAAATATATAAAATTTTTAAAAAATAATCGTAAATTAAGACTGATAAGATAATGCCAAAATATATGGTATATAATTATATAGATGAGTGAGTTCGGTATAAGTCGTTTTAGATCTGTAGTATAGAATCGGTGAGTTTAGGAGTATCGGTGTAATAATATTAAATTTAAGGTCTAGGATAATTCGGTGAATCATTACGTGATATGTACCAGAGATTCCCCTCTAGGTGAGGGGGTTGTCTAGTTCAGTGATTGAAAAAAATATAAAAGTATTAGAAATGAAAATCCTAAATGGTATAATGCAAAACAGTATTAATAGAGGAAGAGAAAGAAAGGATTATTATCAGTGAGAGAAGGATATATAGAATGTAAGGACAGTGAGATATGGTACTTAAAAGAGGTGAAAGGTTTACACGTAGATTGTATGATAAAGATGTTATAGTAATATCCAGTGATCATATTCATGGCAAAATCTTTGGTACCGGTGCTGAGATAGCTATCATGATTGTCTCGGTGTGTTCACTAGATTGATAATTTTATAAAATAATTTCTGATTTTATTAATATAATTATTTATTATTTATTATCAATTTACTGATTCTAAATAATACTTAATATTGTTCTATTTCTTAGTCATTAATTTTCAAGTCTGTTATCAATTTTAAATATATTATCTGCTTAACATTAACTTTTAAATGAATTAAAATACATTGTGAATAATAACTTAAATGTTCGATCTATATATCTAACATTTTATATTTGTCATTCAAATCATTTTTCGAACCAATTTTTCTTTTTTATTAAACTCTCGATTAGTTTTTAGAGAAAGGAATTTTATTTTAAGATTGCCCAAACCAATTTATATCACTTGTATTTTTATGTTGCTTCTCATTGAATCTTATAGTTAGTTTTATATTAAATACCACTGACTTTTTTTTATAATTTTAATTTATTTTTATTTAATATACTCTCTATTTTCTATATATTGGTTTAAATTTTTTAATATACATTCTTTATTTAGTGTATTAATTTTTGTTAATATGTAACCTATTCAATTCAAATTACAACATGTTAAAATGTATGATATATCCATTCTAAACTTTCTGTATCCATGAAGAGTTTGATCTCTCTCTCTCTCTTTTTATTAATTTATATTTTTTCAAACGTGTGCTCATATATTTATATATGTGTAAGTTTTATGTATTTATAATTGCATAACACCCCACGGCAAAATACAATTTTTCTTAATATTCTATCTATACTTATATATTTTTCTTTAGTTTTTTTTACTTTTAATTTGTTATTTATATTTTTAATTTTCCTAACTCTTTATTTTTCATTTTGCATCAGTATAATTTCATGAGTATTTTTAGTTCTTTTAATGTTAACTCTTGTTGAGATGTATTCTTAATAAATATTTTAGATAGTTTTATATTATGTTTAAGCTTAAAAGAACTTTTGATAATACTTTTGGTTTACTTTTTTCTCTTTTATTTTAATATTGTTAACTTTATTTTAATTTTCTCTTCAGTTTTAATGAACAAAAGTACCGCCTCTTATTCTTTATTTTTTTATTTTTTATCTATAACTTGGTATTTTATGCTGCGATTCAAATATATTGTTTAATAATTTATATTATATAGTCATAGATGTCGTAATCATATATTTTTATATATTTGTTTGTGTTTATATAATTTTTGATTTATTATGTTATTTTATATTTTTTTTAGTACTTTTTTTTTAATTTTTTATCATATTTTGTAAAAATAATATTTAAATTTTTTCAATATTTATTGCTTTTTGTGAAAACGATTTGATTTATGTATAATTATGGATTATAGGAACGATGTGGTTAGTTAAGTGTATACTATAATGGCTGACATCTTTTTAATATGCTAATTATTATTTATTAATATTGGACGTTTGTTAGTGCTTTATAATATAGATGTTATTTTTAAAGGAGGATATTTGCTCTAACCTTTTTAATATTGATCGAAGTTTTTATAGAGGAATCTTTTTACAAATACCCTGAAAGCGCTCTAGTAAGGTTATTCTCTCGCTTTAATTCATAACGCTCGCGTACCTCCGGGCTCAGCTCCAACGTTCTTGCGTCCTGTAGGTTCTATGGTTGGATATACGTGCCTCTTCATATAGATCTCTCTCTCACTTACATAACATATTTATGGTGTTTATACGTATCTATTATCTTAAATTACCATTTAATAAACTTTAACATTATTAATTTAATGATATTGTTTTACATACAATAACTAACATACGAGTTCAATCATCCAGTTAATAATCATAAAAATCTCACCCACCCAACTTTTACTTTCTCCTACTCTCATCTCCCATTATATTCTATTTGATCTAGAATCATAAGTGTGCTAACTGTGCCTGTGAGTGTCACACCACTCTGATTTTGTTAATTAAAAATAATCACATATTTATGTATATTTTTGAAAATATAATATTCATATGTAAAAATTATTTTAACTATAAGACTCCTATGTACTAAATAACTCCTATCGTAACTCATATATCACTAAACAACAATCAACTACACATAACACACACATACACATACACACACAACAACTACAACTAAGGGTATAATAGACACATGTCTATTCATGGGTAGATTAATACTTGTCGTCTAAAGGGTACATAAGTCTTTATCTACAGTATATAAATAAACTACTATAACTTACATTAACAAAAATCATATAACCTTATTCACGCTCATTTATAGTCTCAAAGCATATTAGTTATTAACATAATTCACAACGCTGTCGTATGATTAAAACATTTTACTTACTATCCACTAACACCTAACATCAACACTCACACAATCAACACACACCACACACACACACATACACAACTCAATGACGACACACTAACTACGTGAATATAATCTGTCTAACCATTATCCAAAAGCTCATCTCCAATATATCATTATAACAATAGCATAAGTAACTAACAATTACATACTCAAAAATCGATAACCTTTATTCACCTATTTCAAGCATATCTCGTAACATATATCAATCTAAAGAAAAACGGCCATTACACACACGCACTACACACGATTACATACACATACACCCACACTCACACAACTCGAATAAACTGTTAATAATAACAATGTTCCTTATTGCACTCACTCAAATTAAATGACTTAGAAAGCCAGTGAAGCTACTCAGTCAAAGATTATATGTCTTAACAATGACAGAATTTGCTATCTTGACAATCTACAGCTGAATTTATCTGTACTGTATATATCTCCTAACTCAACTCTTTATTTTATTCATCATTGCTAAAAAATTAAAAACCCATTGATTACAATTTGCACACACATTATGGATTTAGAATGTGTTATAATATTTACTATTGCATATTTTCTATAAACTAGATATTTATATATATATATACATAGAATGAAAAGTATAGTATAATTTAATAATTCAATTTTCTCTTTAAAGCTCATATAATCTTAGTCTTTTGGAAATAATGTATAGGTGATTTATTACTATTATAGTGGAATGAAATATCAACATCCACACACACACACTACACACACTACAACACACACACCTCACCCCACCACCAGACATCAACTAATATACACGTATCACACCACACACACACACACACACACACTCACGTAACAAATAGATTAATGCTGTATTTTAATCAATTAATTTGTCTACCGCGATAAAATGTGATACTTCCTTTGCAGTCGTATTTTATATACTTATATTTAATAAAAACGTTATTACCTCTTGAGAATATTTTCGTATGCTGAGATGTCTATCTTTTCAAAAATGACTGATTATAGTTTGTCATTAATTTGTTATATGATGTTACTTATGGTGTATTTAGACTTACTGAGTAATTGACTATCTTTTCGTTCACATCTGTATTTACACATATTTTTTTTATGTACTAGTTGTTTAGTGTCTTATTGTTACTCATTCTTTCTCTCATGAATATATTATTTATATATTATTTATTTTATTATAATTTTTCATATATATTATTAATTTATTGTTGTGTATTTTATATTATATGTATTTATATTTTATTATATACTTGTTTTTTTTCTTTTTGTTTTTTTATATTAATATAACTAATATATATATATAATTTAAATACTCTCATACTCTAATTTGTATCTGCATACATAAAATAACTTGCATTGATTATTTTTGTACCTCATGTTTTTATTATCGTTTAGTCGTTTTTCATGTCTCTATATATAGGTGATTCCTCTAAATAAAGTGAGTTAATACGTATTTAAAAAAAAAACTTGCTCAATCTTTTAATAACATAACCTTTAAAAGCACGTATAGTATATGAAATGTGACCAAGAATAAAATTCAAAAAATAGAGTAATAAATACATGCACAACTTGCCCTACCCATTACTTCCTCTCTTGTGTCTTTATCCTTATGCCTATCTCTCAGCCATACCTTTACTCTAAGCTAGTATTACTTATTCTTGATATCTATATTATCTTTCAGTATCATCAAAAGTCTAACATTATCGATAAGGTTAATAATTTATGGTAAATAAGTAGTTCCTTGTGAGAGCGTGACGATAAAATTAAATGTTATGTCTTGGTAAAATAAAACCTCGATCACACCGCTAAATAAATAATTTTTATATGTCTCATATTTATGCTAATATTGATGCTAACAATATATGTATTTACTACGAATTTACTTACATACGCCCCTCAAAACAAAAGTGGAGGCATAATTCATACAAACGTTTTTTTCTTTATATCTATAAATCTCAATAATAATTTATATTGTTATATATGTATAATCGACAAACCTATTAAAGCAGCGCTTCGCCCAATCGAATAATCTATTACATGTCTATAAAACATTAACAATAAGTATTCCATAATATCTATTTAAGCTAACACGCTAAAGATATATAACTAACACCTAAGCATTACTCATATAATAAACGTTAATATACACTACTCTCACACTTTTTAACTCAAAGCAATACTACATAAATATACATTAATACATTCAACAACATACTATAAAATCATATTATACAATTATAGTAAAATTCTGGGTCAGTCATAATTTATTAACTATTTATTTTGATTTCTATTATCCTGTAACTTATTTCATCTTTTTTGTGAAATAACATTATCTAATAAGAATAATATATAACACCACTTATATTTCCTCTTCTACCCTTTTCTCTTACACATCTATAAGTTTCCACAAACACATTAAAGTTACATAACACATTGAGAGAGATAATGAAGTGTGGTCTAATTAAAATAACGTATACTCAATAGATATATTATCACATCCATATTAGTATATCTACGCTCTCATCACATTAGCATACAGTCAAATGTGAATACATGATAAGTAAATATAATAATCGAGTGTATCAAAAATCGATCCAAGCGGCATAAAACATTAACCATTTAATGCACTCGAGAATAGTATAAACTCATATAACACATTATAAAACGTCGAGAGATAGTTACCATCACTTCTTAATAATTGTACAGAACTCACTCATATGACAAAAGGTTAATACCTCATCAACTAGTGATACTTAGAAGACATAGTTTGAACATTTACTCTTCTAAAAAGATATCGACCTATATTAACCCTATTCATTCACTACTTGTTTATTCAAAGCATGTTACTTTAACATTAATCAACGTAAAATAATTCTGGTACAGCCACTGTATATATTTATCTTCAATATAATCATTAATATAGTAATTAACTTTGCATCCTCGATTAAAATATTAATATAACGGTGCTATATCTATAGATATATATTTAATAGAATCACATTTCACATACACACCACACATACTCTCTAATCATACACATACTTCTAATCTCTGACTCAACTATAACACTTGCTAACTAACAAACTCATAACATAGCTACCACACTCAACCTATCACAACTCAAGGACGAGATATTATATGTGGCATATAATATGTATCTGTATACACTAAAAAGTTATTTTCATAATTTAAACACTAGTAATCACACACACTCATACACTCAAACACACACAACACACGATATATATCATAGCATCACCTGATCAATATAAATATTAATTATATAAACGTGTTATATGATTACAAATACAGAAACAAATCATAAAATTACAATATACCTAAGACACGAAATATATAAATCAAGACTAAACAATTTTATAAACAAATTATCCTTAATTTACTTAAACTCATGACAGTAATGATGAACTATAACTAATTATAGGACATTACATAAAAAATATTGAGTATAACCTTTATTCAACACTTAGTATATATCCAATTAATCTTTTACTTATGTCAATGTTATAATACTATTCATATTAATTATACATAAGTATATTAATTAAACTCAAATGTAATATTATTTATATTTACATTATTATATTCAATATATCTTTCTTCTATTTGTAATGATAACTAAAGTAATAAAAAATAAAGTAATCCACAACACACTCATCACACACACCACCACACACTACACCTATCTGAATATATTTATGTATATATATGGTGGTGTTATATATATATATATCTACTGTAACTCTAAATATTGTTTTCACATTAAATATATAGCCTGATTTACTATAAGCAACTACGCTAATGAACTAATGTATAATTAATATATGCTCAAAGATACGAGAAGTTAACATACCTTAATGACTCATATGAAAAACTGCTAATAACATTAACAAAGTTCTATAACTTAAACGTGATTCAGTGATTAGAGTAGTGAGTATCTAATGTTGTAGCATGAATAGCTAAAAACCGTCTAACCTATATAATTCACACTTTATTCAAGCATGTCTTCTTATAACTTAGCAGCAGCAGTTTTTGCCCATTATTATTAATATATAATTGGTGATGTTTATTAGTCATAAGTGAGAGTTGGTTTTACTATGTAACCCTGTTACTGGTGATTGTATTAAGTGTATGCATGTGGACAGTGCGGGTGAATACTTATTGGCTTAAATACAGTAACAAAATGTTTTTCTACATGAAATAGTTAGATATATGATTATAAATCTCTCAGATATAGATTCATTTTCAATATTACGGCTTATGCGGTAATCATATCTAGTATATCTCTCCATACGAAAATTGCTAAGTAGTGATTTTGGTATATATTAATAAATAACATATTAGCAATTATATAATAAAATAACACCTTAACACTTTCAGGAGTTAATACCTGCTGAAATATTTTTAGCTTCACCCTATTTTAGGCCTCGCCCTACTTAAGAAAATTATATACTCTCAATTCTAATAAATATGAGTTATGAATATGTTGTGCAACTAGCGATTTCATTATACTATGAAGGCGATTGAGAAACCACTTTTAAGCTAGTATGTCAAGTTCACTACTTGGAGATTTACACCTCAGAGGAGTATGCATTGAAGACCCATTTATCGTGATATATATAATATATTATATATATTATATATATATAAGGATATCCAGAATGAATAAATCTGTCAGTTGGTTGTTTCGGAAATTATTCCTTTGTGGCTGTTATGACCCTTTAATGTAAACCGCTTTACATATCCCCTCCATTGTAGTATATATATATGGGTACCCCGTAGAAGTGTATCTTCTTAATGGCATCTCTCATGGTATATGATTAATATAATAGGTAGATAATCTCAAAGTAGGCTTTAACAGCGCTATTAATATAAGTGCTTACCTAAATATCGTACTACTATCTTGTTATGTAATTCAGCATGTTCCAAATATCTAATACCATGTTTAATTGAAATTATTGAAATTTTTCTGAAAGGGTAGTGAGCGAGGTGCTAACTAATAAATAATAGTGAGTGATATAATGAGTACTGTAGTAAATATAATAATATGTTATTACAGTAGTATAAAAAAAATAGTTTAGGTGGTTTAATCTAATGCTAAAATGTTTATTATTAATTATAAAACCATAATCACTAACTCTTAGCCTCATATTATATTATCGTGGGGATTTATATGATAGTTAGGGTAATGAGTTATATAATGTATGAATTTTTGTTATAATTATATATATAATTACTATTGTATATCGTTGAAAATGACTATTTGATGTTGTGATTGTATACTTGAGTTGTAGCCCTTATATTTGTACGACTTCCTAAAATAGTAGATCAATATGTGCGTATTACTTAAGCACTAGGCTCTCTAGATAATAGATACATTAACTACAAAAACGTTGTGGTATAACTGTACATTTAATCTCTCTGATATATAGAAACGATAAATTAATTAATAAACATATTTATAATAAAATACCAATTCTTATTCACCTTACTTCTCATATGTTTTTTTTGATAATTATATATGTGATGAACATATATCTTAGATAATGTTTAAGAGACTAATTAGTCGTATTGGTAATATAGTTATATTTGATGAAATAGACTAATATCTATGTATTTTACTGTATAACGTTTTTTGGATTTTTAATGCTCTCTATATAATTTATGTATATACGTACGAGTGAATATTTAATTTGTTCTATTTAATATAATATGCGCTCTAATCATTTCTATACTTCATTTTCTGTGTGTGTGATGGTGAGTAGACGAGTGCGCGCTCAGTTCTTTATTTATACCTTAATTTCTAATGAATGAAGCTATCGATAAGTGCCTCGATTATACATATATTCTCTCTCGAGTTCTTTGCTCTTTCTTTCTCTCTCTCCATATTTCTTCTAAACAGTATGATTACAAATTTCTTACTCTTCAAAAGTTGATAATCGAAATTTTCTTCCCAAAGAACATATTTCAGAAACAAAAATAACAGAAATGAAAACCAATCTGAAAATTTTTTTTTGACTCTCATAAAAAGGTTTTTCTGAGTACAATATGTGTGCTCTGACATACCTTTTCGAGCACACATATCGTGGAATAGGACACATGATATTACTTTTCTCGATTTTACGCGATAAAAGCTATAAAATAATCTTTCCAAATTAATATTTTGCGTGGTGTCTCGAACTTGAAAACCTGAAGAAGGAAAACAATACAAAAAAATTTTGGCTTTTAGTTTTGTAAGAAATTTTTAAAATAAACATTAAAAGAGTTTATTTCATGTTAAAAATAATTAAGATTAAGGAATAATTTTATTAGTAAGTGTGCGGTGTGAGTGGTGGTGAGTGTTATCGATTTCATTGTATGATTTAGCTGTGTTAGTTAAACTTCAAGCTTTTTAGTATATAGATGCTTTTAATATGAAATTTTCCCAGTTGACTTATATCTAATCAAGCAATTATATGTCCGCCTCTAGCGCTTCAGCTGTCCTATAACCAAGGACCGTATATATTTCCCCGAATTTTTCCTTCTGTGTGATTGGAATGGGGAGTCAAAGTATAGGACTTGTATTTGTAAATTTGAAACGCTGATCTTTAACTGCTTAAACTTGTTTTCGAGGTTTTATTTACACCCCAGTTTAATATGCCTAAAAAAAAATAATAAAATGGAATTACAAACAAGGAAAAATAAAATGGTTTCACAAGAAAAATTATACATCTTTAAAGAATTTAAAACACAGACAAAAAAATTGAAATTATATCATATAAAAATATATATAATTTTTCAATATGGGCATTGCCAAAAACATAAAAAAATTTCCTTTGAAAAAAATTTATGAAAATATTAAATTATAAATAAGTTAAATACATAAGGATTAAAGCAAACCTTAGTATCTTGCTACAAATATTTAAACTTCATTTATTTATGATTAAACTGTTGGTTACAAGTAGTGATGTACGTTGGGCAAATGCCCAGTGGGCTGGCATTTATAAAATGGGCATTTGTTCAGGCATTTGTCCATTTCATAAATGCCTGCCCAAAAACTGGGCATTTATAAAATTATCAGTAAAAGATGGATTATTGAGAAAGCATTTGAAAAAAAAAACTTTCAAAATATAGTATTTCATTTTTCACATTTTGTATTTATGTATTGCAGTCGTTTGTTGTTATATATCTTTTGTTTATATATTGCCATCGATCACACACCATCATCCTCACCTTCTCCTCCCCAAGACTGGCGTAATTGCACACATGGCACTGAAACAGGAATTTTAGTAGAGGAAGATGACGCATGTCGAAATTAAAAAAAAAAAGGGGGGCCAAGCTTATCTTTCCGCCCTTTATACCTTTTAGTGAGAACTTGTTGCAGTCAAAAATCCACCCCTGAAGAGCTTCACAGGAACCGCGACCAGACCTCACATTGCAATCTCATCAACAATTTAGAAAATAAAAAGACAAGCTAGAAGCCAAATGGGCCGATCAGATTCGCAGTCAATCCAAACAGAACAATCAACGCAAACAACCGATGTTCATGCAAAGCACAAAGCACCCTAGGTCATAACCTGGATCAGTATACGCAAAACAGTCTATTAAAATGCTCATGGCAAAATCCCACAAAAAGCGACCCTAGGGGCGTTGTCAATAGACTTTGCATATATATACTATGGTTTCTACAAACTAAAAGAAAAAAAAAAGACTGGTTAGGCATTAGTACAACTCGCTAGCCCAATATCCTCCTTACTCTACTCAAGCTCTCTTTAATTATCTCTCCATCCTTCACTCCTTCCTAATAGGCATATCTCCTGCTCATCTTCTCAACCCTCATTTTCTCGTGTTCTAGTTTTCGGTCTCACGTCTCACGTATTTATCATCAGCTTGGATCACACCCATCTTGGTATCGGGGTCGTAACTGAAAAACCCCATGGACTCACACTATTGGTATCGTTTAGTCACATAATATATATATAACCCTCGGATTTAGCTATTCAATACCCTCTCATAACGCAAACCTCTTCAGTTATACCTAAACATCTCAAGTTCTTAAAGATAATATACCTCAGAGCAAACCGAGGCCGCGTTAATTGCCAGACAAACCCTAAACGACTCTCTGTGGTTCTAAAATATATACACTCTCTCCAAAAAGAGATTTTAACACCCAACTCACCTCTCAGTGTCAACCAGCACCCGTGACTGCCCGCTGTTCAACTCCGACCTACGCATTCTGTCCAACTCGTTTCTTCTTTCTTTTCTCTAACTTTTGATGAATTGTTCTCTTTTCTTCATGCTTTCTTTCTTATTCACTTAACTCTCTATACTGGCATTCATACTCTGATCGCTCTCACTTTATGGCGTGATTGGCCGTCGCTCGTGGTGGCCCTGACTCTCTCCCTTGAGAATGACTAGGGTTGGTTCCCAGACATCCTCCCTCTCGGGCATGATCTTTGAAAACCATCATGATCTCGACTGCTACTCGAGTGTATACTCTTAAGGATGAACATATTATAGGAAGATAGTTTAAGTCTAAAGTTTATTGATGATGGGTACTATCATTACGACTGAAATCCAAATAGAGTTCCATATTTCCACCTTCAAGAATTGCTCCCAGGCACCACTTTTCCCGCCGAAGAGCAACACGAGCACCTCCTATTACGTCCGTGCCTCAGCAATAATCTCCTCACTGATTCCTCTCGGATCTGCGCGACTACGTATTTCTGAAGCAAGGATCCGTCTCGGAATCCTTTCCTCCAAATGTTCAACCTTCTACGAGCATTTCGATACATTTTTTTTTATAGAGGGGGACGGCGCTTCTCCCTACGGGATTGTCAGCGCACGAGAACTAAACCTCATCTACCTAAAGACTTACGTTCACAATTAGAGAAGCAGTCCGGCGTCCCAAGACTTTATAGGGCACTAAGAGGTCGACGCGATAAGCGCGGTAAAGCGTGGCTTCGAAGATCAGGTATAGCACGCAGTTCGGATCCTAGGAGCTGAGAATAATTACCGAGAGAAATAATGACTCCCTCCTGCTGCTCCCTTGAAAGTGTGAGAGGGCCCAGATACAGGGTATCCGATAAGTGGAGTGTGGAACTTATTTAAATTTTAAATTTTTTAAAAAAATGTAAAAAAAAAATAATAAAAAAAATAGAAAAAATAAATATAAAAATATAAAAAATAATAAAATAAAAAAAAAAATAAAAAAAAAAATATATATATATACCTAAACCCAGGATAAATTTACCCCTTGGTTTTTTTAGCTTTTTCTATTGACTACTATCAACTATCTGCTATTTAACTAATGGTTCTTTCCCTATGGAAATTAATAGGGGTGACCCAAAACTTGTACTAAATACCTCTAATAACCTGGATATCACTATCTACTATGATTAATTGTATACAAAAGAGTATTTACCATATGTGCCTTAATCTTTAAATTATTTTCTATATTATTTATTTACTTATTAAATTTATTCCAAAATATTTATCTAATTTATATGCATATGCATAAATATAAAAATAAATACATAAATAAAAATACACCGAAAAAGTTAATTTAATATTAATATAGCTTATCAATTGATATTTTGCCGTTCTTAATAAACACCCCTCCGTTATCAAGGATCAAAGGCGCCCGCTCCGTTGCGGGTGGGCAAAACGTAAACGGATGATAAAGGGGCTCTTCAAGTAGTACCCTGTGACTTACCTTGTATAACGCTGCCTCGCTTGCTCTGTGAAACAACATTAACGAGAAGTTTACCTAGTTATGGCAGCATCTTATTTAAGCTTATAATTTCCTTGGCTTCCCAAACACTGTGATTAGCATATTTTTTCACTTTTCAAGCTACTCTAATTACACTAGCTACTTTAATTTACCACAAGACTTACTTGAGACTCAATACCTATATCTCAATATCTGTATCACTCTTAACTAACTCTCTTTAATCTTTCTATCCTTTGAACTGTTGCTCTTCATCAACGACTGTCGCTAGTGTACATTTAGCCTTATTAACTACTATTTTAACATCAGTAGTTCGTCACACTCTACTACTACTACTGTCCAATAACCTCAAGAAATTACTAATGAATTTATTTATCACTCTCCTCATAAGTAATACATATTTTTATGCGCGAATCGGTCCTTTTCAGTTTTTTTATTAAGCACACTTTTCTGCTCTCACTACAAACTCCGATTAATTATGCGAGAGCCTATTTTAGGTTTTTATCTATCTCAAGCAAGCTAAACAAACCCTAAGCATTTTTAAGTCTTGGCCTATAATCAGGCACCGTCGCGCGCAGCTTGGTCGACTATATTAGGTGAGATTGACTGGTGCTGCGCTCATTGGCAGACTGACCGCTGGTCGTGACTCAATTCTCGCCCATGATGACTCTACGTCACTTAAGTGTGTACAACACTGCTTTTTCCTAGTGTCCACCAAACCAACTCGTGTGTCATACAAGCCATACCTGACTCAGCCATTCCAGAGTCGCATATTGGATATATCTTATTGCTATATAAGTCCAGAGACGCGCTCAAGTATAGAAGAGTTGAGGTAAACCCTTTTATAAAAGCATAGCTAAACTCTAAAAAATTAATTTAACTGTCAATATATATAGTTATCAAAAATAAATAAATTTTATGAGAGAGATGCAAAACTAAGATAATATGCTCATAAGGGTTTATATCCCATCATAAATGAGCTAAATGAAAAATTATTTGCAATATGACTACAGATATATATGAGTTATCGGGTCATCTACCTTTGACCCTGAGTATAAGTGGACCGACTAACCCGATACCCATTCACAAATAATACCCCTATCCTATCACTACCTATATTATTAGCTCACTATACGTCTCGGTACCTAGTCTGCTCCATAACTCACTATTATTCTCTCCCTCCAGGGCAGTCTATTAGAAGGTGTATACGTACTAATCATACTTTTTACTTATTGGTCTATTATACTCAGCCGGTTGTTTATCCATAGCTACACACTCTACCAATAGGTAATAATGCCGGCTGAACTAATAACTTCTAACTATCATCCATCCTTTTCTCATGAACCAAAACCATCTCAATGTACTTATATATGGCAATATCAATTAGTCTCTCTGTGTTATACAGTTTCTATTTCACCATGTTCGATTTAATACACTTCAGTTTCGTCATTTCATCAATTTACTCACACCCTACATCTCGGATATCTCCTGAAAGTGATTGATACTCCTCTTTGACCTCTGGAGAGCAGCTTGTTACTGTTAGAGACGCCATCCTATGATTGTCCTGCTGAACAGAATGTGTACCTCTGATCAATTCATTTTATTCCACAGTAGTTTCACTACTATGCATTAACACCGGTAACAGCATACCCTAGCATTCTCAAGATTTAGTCCGCGCACATTCACCAAAAATTTAATTGCACTAGCAAACTTTCCTACCACTCCACAGCTTTCCTACTACGCTCTACATCTTCCGTTCTCTTTTCATTGAACGTATAGCCTAAATAAAACTTTCCTACCACTCCACAGCTTTCCTACTACGCTCTACATCTTCCGTTCTCTTTTCATTGAACGTATAGCCTAAATAAAACTTTCCTACCACTCCACAGCTTTCCTACTACGCTCTACATCTTCCGTTCTCTTTTCATTGAACGTATAGCCTAAATTTTTAAGCTTGAATACAAGTTCCAGTTTCTCAACATGATTTCACACTTCGGATTCTCCTTACCTACCATCATCAAATTATTATTTTTTTTAATATAATAATTTTTATTATTTATATATTATTGTTATTATTATTAATTCTATTAGTTTTTATTATTATTATTATTATTATTATTATTATTATTATTATATTTTTGTCACCAAGCTCGACGTTTTATAATGCGTCTCCAGCTTATGTTTGTTAAGTGACAAAATTATATAGGTGGTTTTACGTAATTACCACTGAATAATTTAAATTCTTATTTCTTTCGAAGGTAGTAACAAGTGGATTCACATGTGTAGAAATGAAAGAAAATCGTCGATGGACGTATCAGACTGACCTCTATGGACTAGCCGCAATTGCCCATTGTTTGATTTGGGGAACTTACATGAACGTTAAGAAAGAATCAGATGTTTGGAAAGTCTCGGGAGTTTACTACCAAAGGTTAGTGTTTGCTTATTTAAAAGGACAAATATAGAGTACCCCGAAATGTAAAAAGCAACATTGTCTTTGTAAGAATTTTGTTTTTAAAATGAGAATTTCTTGTGTTAAAAGTTTGGTTAAAACTTTCCTGTTTCATCATAATGAATTTAAATTTTCATTTTATCTTTTTTTTTATTTTTTATTTTTTTTTTTTTTGGTTATAGTTTTAGTTTGTAACTATTATTATATTCACATTATTATATTCACATTTGACTTTATAATGCGAACAATATTTTGTCTGATACATTGTTAAGTCATATCAAATTTAGACTAGTTATATCTTCATTTTAGGTACATGGACAAAGACTTCTGGCAAGATTTCTTCCACAAGATATTGAATATTCCATCATGCTCAGATATTCCTGATTTAAAAGCTATTTTACAAGATTTTGAAGAAAAAATTGAACATTTTGATCATTTTAAAGACAGGTTGAAGATTTGTAAAGGAATTTTCAAGCAATATCGAAATTTTACTTTTATTTTTTAAAATACTAATCTAATCTAGAAACTATATTCTGCCAGTTTCATATATTTTTTTAAATGCATATTTCTGAATAATAAAATATCAAATATTAGTTGTCTTATCCTTTCCTAACTAACTTAAGGCAACATATATTTGTTGTTAGATTTTAAAATTTAATTCATCAGCAGCAGCTGTCCCTTTGTTTCTCAGAACTTAGGTTAGGGTGTGTAAACGTGCAACAGAAATCGAGACGCATGAGCATTTTCTAGGGCATAAGTAAGTGGTAGCGTGAGCGTGACCCCAATCCAGCTACCAGTCTTCTTAATTGCCCCTTACGACACATTAAATTGATTCCACGAATAAATAAAAGCTGTGTGATAGAAAGCGACTTTATAAAAAAAAATAATTAAATTTTAGCTGGATCGAAAGGTGTGATAACCCAAAGTCGAAAATTCTTAAAGTCGTAGTCAAAAATATTTATAAATCAGACTTAGAGGACATTTTTTTAGCCACTTAACACAATGTGAGGGGAATATGAAATTTATCATAAACTAGGAGCTCCATAGGAAAGTCAACCTAAATGCAAGAGAGCGTATCCGCGGCGATTATCCAGTCCGTGAGCGTACCGAAAGTCTAGTGAATTGAAAGATACACTCCAAGTGACCGGCATCTTTGGGCGAGTGTCGTTCGTGTCTGGAGGCTTTCGCAAAAGTGATCGGTTTTTGATCACTGAGGGCAGTGGCGTCCCCCGCCGGGGGAGGATGGCGGTCCCCCCCCCCCCCCCCCCCCGAAACTTTGGATCAGGGATAAGGTTTGAAATGTAAGGATTATTCACAAAATGCTTAAAATTAAATTTTCTTATATATATATATTATCTACCTCAATATATATATATATATACTATATATATATAATATTTTACATTTAATATATATATATATGTATTATTGTATCTTTATAGATTGATTATTCTATATTTTTTATTATTTATTAATTCTATTAGTTTTTATTATTATTATTATATATTTTTGGCACCAAACTCGGCGTTTTATAATGTGTCTCCAGCTTATGTTTGTTTAAGTGACAAAAATATATAGGTGGTTTTAAGTAAATTTACTACTGAATAATTTAAGTTCTTATTTCTTTCGAAGGTAGTAAATTTCTTATATAAAAAGTTTGGTTAAAATTTTCCTGTTTCATCATAATGAATTGCACAAATTCTGCCATTTTCTTATTTTTTTTTTTTTTTTTTTTTCTTATTTTTTTTTTTTTTTTTTTTTTTTTTTTTTTTTTGTTAGTTGCACAGTTTTGTAGCTATTATGTATCACCTCATTCGAATTTAATATTGATATATAATCGAATCAAATATATATTTATCATGATAAATATTGTTTAATAGTCATTAGTCAAATTATTTTAAGGCACTAGTAATTAATTAATATCTTCATATTTTAAGAGTACTTATATGAAAAAAATGACTTACTGTGAACCAAGATATTTAATCTATTCTCAATAGATAATATATTTAATCTTTCCAGTATTCATATATTTTTATTTTAATATTAACAAATAATTTATCTGATAGGGAGATATATGAAATGTAGGTGTTGTAGAATATCCACTCACTAATAACTAACTAAATGATACATATACTATTTGTTTTAGTTATATGATTATAAAATATCTAATTCATAACCAGCAGATCAAGCTTCTCATGTTTCTCAAAACTTAGGTTTAAGGAATCGTGTTATTAAACGGGTGGCAAATTCAGAAACGATAAGTTCACATCAGCATTTATTCTAGGGCATGTAGTGGTATTGCTCGTGAGCCGCTGAGCACAGATACAGACACAATGCCAGACTATTATACCAACTTTCTTCTTTATTGCCCTTAAACATACATTACAAACCATTTTAAAATTTGATTTTAACGAATTAACTATATAATAGCTATGATTTAAACCTTGCAGTTGATATTACATATTTAAGAACGACTTTATAAACTTGTGTCTAATCCAAATACACTAAATTTTTAGACCGTCGACATCACCTTCGTTGTGATAACTTGCCCTCGGTTTTCGAATATTACTAAGACATACCGTAGTCAAAATATATTATAAATTTCACAGTTACTATGGAGACATTTTTTTCTAATTTTTAGTGCGCCACAACCTTAACACAATGTATGAGAAGGGTAATCATTGACAATTTATCATAAACTAGGAGCTCCATAGGAAAGTCTTCCATTTTTAAAGATTCAATTGATGTAAAACTAGGCTAAGCAGGAGTGGACATTTTTAACTCATATTCCACTATTAAAACGCTAAAATCGTATGAAATGTACAAACCAATTTGCCTCAACAAAATGGAAAATTTAAACTATCAAAAATTTTGTTTTAGAATTTCACTATTCTATCATTTATCGCTTATTAGCTTACTACTTCAATTACGACTTAACATTTATAGGAATTAAACTTTATATCCCTGTGCATGATGAAATGTCCACAACCTAGGTGGAAATCGGTCCTAGTCGCCTACCCCCGGATTCGAGTCAAAGACTCGGTACATCGCTAGTTTAGTTTAGTAAATAACTTGAAAGAATATTTGATTTTAATTTTTTTTTGTTATCGAGTTATAAAGTTTCTGACAGTGTGTGGTATTTTTATGGTGTGATAGGTAGCTAATACGTCGCAGGCGTTATTATGAACGATTTCTTGTATTTCCTTTAGTATTTGACTTTTGAGGCAGAGCTGATAAACTACAATTGTAGCCAAATTAATATTGTTGGTATTAAGTTAGCAACATCTAAGGGTTTATTCATTAGATTTTCATGCTTCCGATGAACTGTCCCGTTGATATTATAGTGCCCATAAATTGCCTACCTTGATTCGTGGTAATGGTAAGAGTGATAAAGTACCGTGCAATCCAGTGAACCATAAAAGCCTTGGCTATGATTTCAGCACTAACAGTTTTGAGAGGTATGGCTTCCGGCAAATGAGTGAAACGATCAATATATGTATTGCTGTCTGTTAGAAGGGGAAAGAATGCAGACTATGTAGATGTGGACTTTCTCAAAACGTTCCCCAGGTGGAAGCAAGTTATCAAGAAGTGTTCTGGTGTGTCTGTATCTTGGAATGTTGGCAAGAGAGACATTCATTAGCCTGTTTCTTTGCATTTGTATTAATACCGGACCACACTAAGCGAGCCTTGACCAATTTCTGAAAGGCTACAAAACCGGGTTGAGAAAGGAAGTGAAGAGCAAGAAAGAGGTTTGCTTAAGCAGTAGGAACGAAAGAGCGAAGGGAACTTGTTGACAAGTCACAAAGTTGTTTCTCTATGCCAGGAAGGAAAATCCACCTGAGTTGCAAGGAATTGTCTTTCGATGCCTGTATGGCTGCCATGTCCTCATAGCCGATGGAAGGGAGAGAGAATTTTGTGAGTTAACCTAAATGCAAGAGAGCGTATCCGCCGGCGAGATTATCCTCAGGGATCCGTGAGCGGCTGCCGATAAAGTCTAGTGGTCTAGTGAATTGAAAGATATACTCCAAGTGACAGCAGTCACTTGGAGCTACTTATTCTTTTCAATTCGAAACGGTAGACTTTAACCTTACTTTGGGGGCGCCACGAGTGGTCGTTACTACTTGTTATGGAGGTGACTTTCGTTATAGTGATTCGGTTTTTATTGTTATTTTTTTGTTGGATACACTTTTGACTGCTATATATTTTAGAGTTTTATTTGGGGATTCGGTTTTTTTTTGATCAACTTGCGTTTTATTGAGTTCGTTATCTATTTATTTAGTGGGCTTGGGTGTCTTCGGCAACTTTAGTATCAGGGGAAGTAAGTGATAAAGATCGTTTAAATAGATTTGAGATCTGATATTGCTCAACCATTTAAATTTTATAATTACCAATTATGAATTTATATTCATACTCATTGTGAGATTGTCATTCTATATCACAAGTTGTAATAGAATTATTTATTTTTTTATATTTTTATATCGATTTTGCTTCCCCTGGTCTCACCCCCACCTTCCTTTACCCTGAAACTTTGGGTCACTGGAAAAGGTCTGAAATGTAAGGATTATTCACGAAATGCTTTAAAAATTTAAATTTTCTAGGTTACATATATAATATATATATTATATAGTCATCTTGGATAACAGGGTAATTTATGATATATTTATAATTTATATATATATATATAACTTATATATATATATATATATGATATCCATTATTTATATTAATATAATTATTTTTATAGGGTATCAGGAGGTAATAGTAAAGTTCTCAACATAATGATTTTTCTCTTTATAGTCTTGTAATACGGTATATATATATATTTATATAACTGTTGACGCATTACGCGTTTACATCCGTTAACCTTAATCGTTAATTAATTTTTTTTTGTGTTAATTTTTAACGCTTTCTTTAATTTCGAAAAGAAGTAACGGACTATTAACGAGTTAATAATTTTTACCCTCTACATCTCGTCTAACGTTCCTCTTCCTTAATTTGTGATTTATGGGTAAAGGAGTGAGGGTGTTTCTTATTCAGTATCTCTTCAACTTGTATTTTCGCAATAGAGGCAGATAAATTTGTGTTTTTCCTAAATTTCCTAAACCTCCTCTATTTGCTCAATAATGTGTTATCTCCTTGAGCGAGGGCGGGGTGTGTAGTTCGTGTTTAGTAATTGCTTTTAACATGGTTTTTCTTATTGCTTCGCTGCTTCTCCATTTTTCTTACTGGTTTCGATGAGAAAAAAAAGATAGTGACTGTCGCCCGTTCAATGAGTCAATAACTTCTTTCGTTCGTTACTTGTACTCGAGCCTTGCTTCTTCTTTGTTGACTATCGTTAAAATATAAGAAGTAGAACCTAATAAGTCGCTTGTCACATAACTTATATAAAAATATATACATATTTGTATTAAATCTGTAAGTTGGTAATATATATATATACTATTATTTTTACAATACATATACCTATTAAGTATTATTAAGTTCACACATATATTAATTGCTTTGGAAGTATTTATTTCCGGGTCAGCTGTGGATTCTGTGTCTAATAAACATCAACACCTCATTCTGTAACACGTCTCTCTGAGAAATACTTGAAATCTCATAACTTGATGTTCTTTGTTGCTAAAAAATTTTCGGCTCTCTACTTACTATCTTATTGCTGTGTGTTTCTGCTCCTTTTGTCTCCCTTTCTAATGGGAGGTCACAGATTTTCCAGTTTTTTGACTATGTGTGGCCCTACTGTCTCCAATGAGACTGGTTACTTCTTCCCCTCAAGTGCTGCCCCGGCCCAGCTCCTACATATTTAGGGGATTTCAAAACGTCAATTAACAACCACCAACACCTACACTGAGTGTTGGCTCCTTCACACTGATGGCAGGCGGGGAGGTGGCCAAAACACTGACCAATCCAGGAATCAGGAAAATGCTAATTACAGCAACTGACGCATATTCCAGATGCTCCTAAACCAATTTTTGAATAGCGCTTGATTTTTACCTATTTCACCACTACTCCTTCTGGTTATAAATAATTCCATGCATTTCTCCTTCTATTTGTAACTCTGACCACATTCTTTTGTAGCTCTTATTTATATTATACTTTTTATGGTTTTCCGTCGCACAGGCAGTTCCTGCCAGCACCTTGTATCTTTGTCGGACTTATCTAGTGAGTGTTAGCATTTCTTCAATATCTTACCTTTTGCTGATTAACCTCTCCATTAATGTAAAATTTGCTTCATCAGTAAAGAAAATCTTAAATGAAACGTTGGATCCTAGAATAATCTGCTTAATGGCCATTCAAATAAAATCTTTCTTCTATATGGGTCGTCTTCACACAGATGCTGCGCCTTATGCAATTTGCAAGGATGCCATCGCGTATCGGGCTGGAAAACTCTCGTTCTCACTAACTCACTCTTACTAAACACAATTTCACAGGGCGTTTCCCTTCTGCTCGGAATCGTTGCAGGATAATATTCGTCAGGCTAAGCGTATTCACTAAAAGAAGAAAAAGGTGCGAACATACCTGCTGGGTTCTCGGGCTACTGAGGTAAAAATTTCTGGCCCCTTACCAAATTTATCATCTCTACAACTTTTGTAAATCTGCCATCCCTCCCTTTATTCGCTCTGACGGTTTTTGTTGCTAGCTCACTCCTTCTGAAAGAGCCAATCTCTTCGGCCTTCTCTAATCTCTAATTCTACCCTGGACACCTTCTGCCATCCCCATTCCTCTTATTCGCCTGCTTCCTCTCAGTTCGTTTCCCATGTCCTCTTTACCTCTAATCACACATGATTCCGTGTGCGTGGGATCCTGAGTTCTATGAACGTCAAGAAAAGGCTAGTGCCCGGATGGCATTCCTCCGTGTTTTGGCGGAGTGAGTCGCTTTGACAGCTGACAGCCTGTCTCCGTTCACACTCTACTCTCTATATCTTAATACTAACACATTTTCCTCAGTGCTGGAAGCGCGCAATATGTCCACGATTACCCCACGCAAAAAGGTAGCGCTTCTGATCTTTCAAAACTATCGCCCTAGGGTAGGCTTCAGCGCTTGTTTATTCTATGTAATCTTTGAACTCTTTCTTAACTCTCATTTCCTGGATCCTCTGGAGTATGATGATCTCTTTCAGAATCATCAGTATGGCTTTCGTCGTTCAAAGTCAACTGGTGACATACTTTTCCCTACCCATAGCTGATTGTAATGCCTTCTTACCCTTAGGACCATGGGCGTCCTTGCGTGGGTGGGCGCTTGACATATCCATAGGCCTTTGACCGGTTTTTGGCACGTGTCACTGCTTCCTACAGCCCCCCATTCCTTGGTTTACTTTCCTTCCTCTTTGCACACTCTTGTCTATTTTCTCTCTGATCGCTCATATCAGCACTCGTTGTAATGGAGCATCCTCTTCCTCCCTTTCCTTTAACTGTGGTGTTGCGGCACAAGGTTCTGTTCTATCGTACAATTGTTCCTACCTATTTTATTCAACCTATCTCCTCAGCTGTCACTTCCAACCCTGTTCACTCTTATTGCCGATGACTTAACTCTTCATTCTTCAACTCATTCAAATCTGCTCCCTTTTTGCATTAGAGTTGCCCTCTCGTCTTCAGCTTTCGTTCTATTTTTTCCGATCTGAAATGGGATTTCCGGTAGGGTACCACCCGAAACCCGATTGTAAAATTCAACTTTAAAAACTCAACTTCTCTACACCTCCCTCTCAAAAATCACCTTCCAACTTTCCTTTCTCCTTCGACGGCTCTAACGTCTCTTCTGTGAATAACATAACATTCTTGGTCTCAACCTAAACAACAAATTGTCTTGGAAACCTCATATTTCAATGGTTACTAAGGTGGCATCAAAGAAGCTGCGAGTTCTGTTCAGATTGCGGGATTTTTTTTCCTCAGCACAGCTACTCCAGTTATATAAGCGCCTTCTCCTTCGCCCTTGTATGGAGTACTGTTCTCCCAAAATTTGGGGGGGCTCGTTCCACCCTTCCTATTGGCATAGGGTTATTTATAAAGTTAAGAGCTAATAAACTGGTCCCCTATTTTTCAAACTCTCTCGACGTACGTAACGTTGGCGCTCTATTTCTTTTCTATAGGTACTACAGCAGCAGATCCTCGGGGTAGTTGACCCCGCATTCCCCACTCCACCACCCTCGTTGCGTCGCCTCGTCATACAAGAAGTCCATTGCTCTCTGCACGAAATTTTGGCGTGAGTATTGCGAACCCCAGACTTGTTCGTTGTGGTCGCCTCTTTTCTTCTCCGGCTACTTTCTGTTCACCTGTGGAACTCACTGCCTCTGTTTTCCCAACTATATTTAATTTCCTCTCTTTAAAGCCCACGTTCTGCGCCACCTGAGAACTTTCCGTTAGACTGGGGATTGGGTGGGTTTTTTCAATCGTTTTATTTTCCGCCTTCTTGAGAAGGGCTAGGCCCGTGAGTGGTGGTGATCTGCAAAAAAAAAAAAAAAAAAGCGGCAAAGTATCTTTCTAGGTCAAAAAAGCCTAAATTATTTAAGTCCGATAGGTTTAATATCATAATTAATATTTATCAGAGATTATTATTATTATTATTTAAACTTTATTCATCTATTATTATATATTATATATTATTATTATTATTATATTATAATTATTATTTATTATTAATTATTAATTATTATTATTATTATAAAAATCGTCAAAAAAGTTACCCCTGTTCCCAAGAGCCTCCTGACACCTTCCTTCCGAAACACCTCTCGTCCGAGTTTCAATCTACATACAACTGGTAAAGATCTTTTGAAAAATTGTCCCATGGACAAACTTCACTAATTATTTGGCCTGCAAATGGGGCTTTTATCACAAAATCAGTTTGGTTTCACCAAAAACCGCAACACAGAGGATGCTCTGGTATTCCTTACTGAAAAAATATACAAAGCACTAAATGAAAAAACAAATATGTGTCCTCTTACTTCTAGATTTCTCCGAACAAGCATCGATGTAGTTTCCACACAGACCTACTTCTTAACAAATTAAGGCTACTGGTATCACAAATGGTCCAGCTCAACCAATGGTTTTCGTAATAACTTATCTGACCGAACACAATACGGTTTATTTAGGAGACACATCATCCTCACCTGCCTCAATTTCCCACGGTGTTCCCTCAGGGCTCCTATATTTGTGACACTACTTCTTTAATATATGTAGAAACGACTTTCAAAATTGTCAAATCCATATACTCTCAATAATCCTGACGAACACTGCAATCTTAATTAATAAGACGCGTAATATAACCACACTTAAGCGAAAAAGTAAACAATGAATAAAAAGCATTATAACATGGGTAGAGGCAAACGGACTCAAATATCAAATTACCTAGTAATAACAAATCAAAGGAACCCTGTTCAACTAAATCAAGGAAAAAAACAATTACAACTAATAAAAACCGGATTACGTTGCCAAGTTATTAGTTGTTATCCTTGATGACAAGCTTTCTTTCAAAGAACACATAAATTGTCTTATTAGTAAACTATCTTTTGCCAACTATGAATTCTTTTAGATAAGGAATTTTGTTCCAAAATATATTTTAAAAAACCTTTGTTATAGTCTTGTTTATTCTCACCTACTCTAATGTCTTTCAGCATTGTGCTGTGAAAGTCAATACCTGCTACAACCTCTAATCATTATGCAAAAAAAGGAAAATAAAATTCGTGTAATATCAAGGCCTCGACACTGCCGTGAACACACAACCCTATTATTCAGAAAATTTGTCTATGCTAAAACTTCATGATTTCTAAACCCTTACAGTTAGTAGTCACATCTTTAAATTCACAAATGGAACTGCAAATGATCTTTTGACTAACATAATTGTGCAGAACCAAACTTTGAAAACAAACAATCTCGTAGCACAAAATGTCCCATACTTTAGACAGCAAATTAACTCCTAACAGAAATCGGCGGAGGGCATTTCAGTCTCATATATAGGGCATTAGAATTGTGGAATATCTCCCTAAAAATGTTACAGGAGTCAATCACCATTGGGTCGTTTTGTAGAAATATCAGAAGCTTCTTAACTCTCTAAATAACTAACGAGGACTTCCTACCCTCGTTAGGTCATATCTTCGATGAATGGTGACGATTCCTATAGCAGTCATTAATAAACTTTTCTTTAGCTCTCATAATTTCTCCTAGAATTTAAAAGTCAATGATAATAGGGGTTTGATGTTATTTAATACTAATATCAATATTATTACTTATTATTATTAATTATTATATTATTATTATTATTATTATTATATTATTATTATTTTATTAGGTGTATTATTATTTTATTATATTACTTATTATTAGATGTAGTTATAATGGTGGTTATAATTATATTATTTGTTTATTACTAATTATTTTTGAGGGTATAATGTTAAGTGAGTACTATTGGATATTACTAGAGTATGAGCTGCCGCCACACAGCACCAACTCACCAGCAGCAAAAAATTTGTATCGGGGATCCTTACATATCAGTTCAACTGTGTTCCATTATTTACGGCAAGTTGGAAATTTCTCATTGGATTCTCATTATTCCCTTTTATCGCATTTGGGATGTGAAGTTTTTTTTAAGCGTAGGAATGTGGATTTTCCAAAAGAGAATTTTCCTCCATACATTTCTGGTAGGGAATTTTCTTGTTAAAACCACCTATATTACCCTATCATTCCCTATGAAATCCAGACTCTTTTCTTTTCCCATAATGGAAAAAATGGTGCAATTCTAGTGGTAATTATCTCGCGGAATTGTCAAAAAGATTATTTCCGCATCAATACAATCTGGAATTTCACTTGGAACCACTATAACCCTATCAATTTTTCCAGCTTGAACCCAATTTGAAAAATATTTTACATTAAAATCTAAAGGTTTAAATAACAGGATAATTTCCCTTTATAAAGTTCATATGAACCCAATAATTTTCCAAAAGGAACCTATTGAAACCCATTAAATATCCAATTTGAAATTCTTCAATTTTTAAAAGGATCCTGTTGGATATATTATTATATTTATATTTAGGTATTATATATTATATATATATATACCTACCTAGTATATTATATATATATTATATATGATTAATATAGTATATATATAGTATATATATTATATAATATTATTAGTATATATATATATATATATATATTATATATATATATATGATAGTATTATATGATAATATATATATATATATATATATATATATATTATAAGAATATATAGTGATAATATATATATAGTATATATTATTAATATAGTATAGTAGTATAGATATATATATATATATATATAATATATATATATAGTATATCTCGCTACACACACATCGATAGGAAATATTTAAAAAAAATATGCACTTTTTTTTATTTCTACCATTGAAACAAATAATTGGAAAAAAAAGATAAAATATCCAGAAAGGTATAATAAATTTTATAAATAAATATTTTAATCAGAAATTTTTAAGTTACAAATAATTTTCTACTTGAACTAAATAATTTGAATAAAAACGATAAAATATACAGCAAATATAAGAAATAAAAAAGTATCTTTTGCATTAAAGTTAGACTGTTACATGTAATAATTTCTCATTAAGTTTTAGGAAGTGATGCAAGCAATTTTTTTTGGTTTAAGGGAATGAATTTGCGATAAATGGAAATATATATACAAGAACAAAAAATGGTTTCATAATAATTAAAGTTGCTTGCCATATTCAACAATACTTATTATGAAAAATTTTTCAAACTCCAGTCGATATACCAAATTTGCATGCAAGCCAAAACATTTTCTACATAACTTGTTGCTTCTTGCTTTTTAAGTCAGCAATTCTGGTCACCTGGATATTGTACACATTTTTGACGCACATATCCAAAGAAAAAATACAATTGGTGTGGATCCAGGTAATCTAACCAGCTAAGCTTGGCACCTTCACGGCAGCTCACCCGTTTTCAATTTCTTGCACCGCTAGTCTTCGCGACTCCACAATGTGAATTTAATTTAGTTTGGGATTCGTCCAAAATATTGTGCGTACAATATCAGAGAAGACAGACATTGGCTGATTTTAAAAATGAAGAATCTCAGTGCTATTTCGAACCACACACAAAATTTTAATATGGAAATCGCCTGGAACGCAGTTATTTATTTAGGCAAATCTTGAGTATCGACTGGATGTTTTGAGAATCACTAATGGAGTTTATTTCATCCATAACACTATATATATATCTATATAATATATATACTATTAGTATATATATATATAATATTATATTTATATATATAATTACTATATTATATAATATATATGTATAAGTATATAATATATGATCCCTTTTAACGTGCTTTAATCCCCTTTACAGAGGGTAACCGGGGGACTACAGGAAATCGAACTTTAAGGCCGCTATCCCAAACCAGCGCCACCTACTTGTTTGCAGATAGTTTAATTCTCGCCCTATTATATATATATATATATATATATATATATATTATTATAATTATATATATATAATATATATATATATATATATAAATCTTATATATTAATATTATATATATATATATAGGGGTATAAATAAATAATCGGATCATCAATCCCCCTCTTTCCAAGAAATTACAAGTAGTGCAATAAAAGTAATTGAAACAGAAAGTATGGAAGAATATGCCTCAAGTCTAAAAGAAAAACCAGCTTTACTACCCCGGCCGCGGGGCGTTTTACTATTTTAGTGAGAATCGTCGCCGTCAGAAAATCCACCCTAGAGCTTCAGCGGGCCTCACTAATACTATGGCATCTATTCAATGTGGGGTTCATCCCTTGGCCCAGGTGGGCCACAATGCTATACCAACTATTGGTACAAAACCTTCTCCGCCATTACTCCTATTAATGCATCTTTCCTTCTCTTCCTCCAAGCATTCCTTTACTGACTCAATCCATTTTTTTCTTAGCCCCCCAGACGGGTGATTCCAACACACTCACGGGCGAGTGACTATTCTCGCTTAACCAAACCTGACTATCACCTAACGCCATATTCTTTTTTCCACATGAACTGAAATGAGGCGAGTATCGGAAACGTACATTCATGTATAATCTTCCAAATCATTCGGCCCTTTCAATTTCTTCACAGCCATTAAATCAACTCCTAATACTTTCATTCATCATGTTCTCAATTCTTCTCACACCTAACACGCTATTAAGATTGTCCATCTGAAGCATATTATACTTTAGATCTATACCTCTTATTCAGACCATAGTCGCGGTGCGGGCGAATCTCCAACATAGGCAGCTTATTTGGTCACACCACAGCGATATTCCTCAAGTATGACCTAGCGCACTCAAGACTTCAATCCTTTACCATGAACCAGAATTTTTTTAAGACATTGCCAGCCAGCTACCTTGCTATCCATTCACAACTTTCCTACTAACACTTGTATCATCATCCGTCCCCTTTCCATCCAACATATATCCTAAGAATATTAAAACTCAGAAGGGAGTTGGTTCCAGCTGCTCAAACCACATCACTCTTAACATAACTTACTCAATTCAGTTTCGAGGACTGACTACCATCCAACTCAAGACCCTTTCCTTTACACACCGCTGTCCAAACTGTGAATGGACAATCCTCTCAATCTCTTCAGATTCACCCCAAAAAAACAAATAATCCGCATATATAGGTAGGGCATATATATATAATATATATAACTATTACAGACCTATATTATATATTATATGTTATATATATATGAGGTTTTTATAACTCAATACCATTAATATCAACTATAGTCCATATAATATATATATAGGGGTATATAACGTATATAGTAATTATATAGAGTGAGGTAAACACACCGGCTAATATATAGTGTTCTTTCTTTCTTTACCTACCTCTTCTTCACCCTAAGAATGGGAGTAAGGTGCGCTACAAGCGGAGTGCGTGGGAAATATGTTTAAGGAAGCATGTGGTACAGTATGAAGAATGTCGAAAAGAAAACGTTCTTCCAGCCTTACCGGGGCCCCCGTCTGTACCATTAATTAGTGAAAACTCGTCAACATGACCGAAAATCCACCCTAGTAGGACTTTCTATGTGGAACCGCGACGGCTCTCCTTTCCACTGTGGCTCACTCATGGTAAACAACATCGTCCAATTTGTAAGGGGTTCACCTCGCCCCTCAGCGCCTTCAGGTCGGGCCACACCATGCCCCCATACAAAACCGCATTTCTCTCCTAATCATTGCACCTTTATTTCTCGCCTCTGCCACTAACCACATTTTTCTCCTTCCGACATCGTTCACACGCGATCCATTTTTCTGCTTCGGTCTCGGCGGCTGCCGGTTCCGCGTGTGCGCGCAACACACACGAGCGCGGACTATTAGGCCATCCGATCAGCACAGGCGCGAACAACACACATGACCGATCGTTATCATTATCGATCCACTCGGTGGTGCACTGACCCTATGAGGCGCGAGATACCAACATACTTTCATTTATTTCTGTGATTTCACAGCGCATCATTCAATATACACGAGCACAGACGACGAGAGTGCTCTATATGGAGATGGTGTCCTGCGTGTTTTATTAATTTTTCTTCACACCTAGCCATGCTCGCTCAGATTTACTGTCCATTACTTTTTATTCTAGAAAACTTGAAGAACATTTGAGAGTCGAAAATATTATATATTATTTAAATATGATATACTATAGAGTCACAATATATATTGTTTTGGTATTTATATTTTTAGGATATTTATGTTTATATTAATATATATATTAGTATTATATGTTAGTGTAATTAATAGCACAATCACCTTTATCCTATTACTTAATCGCTCACACATGAATACAACAGGTTATTATTATATAGACCTAGTGTAGGCTAAACTATTTTTGTTATAATAGTAAGTATAATAATCATAATTATTATGTATAATATATATAGTTATTTAATATGAGAAGTAAATGTTTACAGGCCCACCGCGGCTTATAAAGAAGCGGCCACATTGAGTTGAAAAATAAACATGGTGGGTCCTGGCATGTACCAGGGTCACACAACCGGGGGGTATTTGTTGAATGGTCAGGGGGAATTTTTACAATTTGAATGGCAAGAAAATGAACCTCAATTGGGGTTCAAGCACACTTTCAAAAAAATAACAAAAATAAATAAAATTTATAATTTCTTACATTAAAATAGTCCTAATATTACATAACAAAATCATATATCGTAAAAGAATATTCGTTTCTTGGAGATACAAGAAAAAAAGTTCTATAAAGTATATATATATATATATATAATATATATTATATATATATATATATATAATATATATATATATAGTATATATATTATTATAATATATTAAAATAAAAATTAAAAATAAAAAATTAAATTAATATATATATATCTTACTATATAATATATATATATATTATATATATATATATTATAAAGTATATATATATATATATATATATATATATATATAAATGAAAACAATAGAGAGTGAGTTGAGCTTTATATTTTTTATATTTTCTTTAAAACAAAATTTTATACAAATCAAGCTTACAGGACAAGATTAAAAAAAAGATTAAGTTTTACATAAACTTTCATAAGCATTTTTGTTTTATTTTTCAATTTCAACTCTATAGCTATAAAAAAAAAAAGAGAGAGAGAGAAGGGAGGGGACGTCGACATGGACTGGACTGGTACTCTTGTCCGAGAAGTCGCTAGCGAGTAAGGTGTCATTGCTTCGGATTTGGAGGAGTAGGTGAAAGTGGGTAGTAGGAGCTTGGAGCATGAAACTGGTGCAGGCGAAACATCTGTGATTTCTTCAAGGTTATTCCGTCATAACTCCATCTATATCCAAGTGCAAATTCTAAAAGGAAAGAAGGAAAATATAAGTTTTCCGGTCTTAATAAAAAAGAAAAAAGAAAAAACAATGGATAAAAAAGCAATAAAGAAACATTATATATATAAAATTTATTTTAAATTTAAACTGTTACCTTTATAGTCGCAAATTTTTTAAATTCTGCATGTGTAAAATCTATCTTCTACAGAATGAATTTTTTTTTGCTAATTCTTTGTCAAAAAAATAAATCTTTTAAAGTTAAACAAAATCATTAAAAAGATTATTTTTTTTTAGAAAAACAAAATTTTTACGTACTTTCCTGTATATTTTCTTGCAATCAATACTATTTTCCTTAAGTATTTATTTACCATAGACATCTCCATCTGAATAATGCCGGACGAGTAATTCCTCTCAGCCAAATTTTCCGAAACATATCTGTTAAAAAAAAAATTAATTAGACGAAAATTAGTTTTATTTTTTAAAGTTTTTCTTTATAAATTAAAGACATTTTAAAGAAAAGCAGTTTTATTTTAAGAAGTCAGAAACACTTAAGATGATTACCATATAAAACAAGTTTTTCAGGACTAAGAAGAGGTTTTGCTGGAGTTTCTAAAAGTATTGGGCATCACCTTCCAGAAACCGATCCCTCCTAAGAACTTCTTTTTTCCTCAAAGACAACAGCCAGATCCTTCACCAATACACTGCTATCGGAATTTGATTTGAATCTGGACCAGCAACTTCCAGTAATTTGTATTCCATATCCAACATCAATAATATCCTTAAATGAAAATTATGAAATATAATAAAAAACTTGGTAAGAAAAGTTAAAAATTTATTGGCAGATTTTAAATTAGAAACACAAATCAAATACTTACTGATTCCGTTGATTTCGCGATATCTCAGTTGATACATTTTGTTGTTGATCCTGAGCTTTCACACACACATGAAATTTTCACATATTTTAAAATTTTCCATAATTTGCAATAATGGTTTCTAATTATGCTGAATTTTGCCTCTTGAACTTCACAATGCTTCAAAAACCTTATTTCATTTCTTCCCGAAAAAATGGTATATATATATATATATATATATATATATATATATATATATATATATATATATATATATATATATATATATATATATATATATATATATATATATATATATATATGTATATATATATATATATATATATATATATATATATATACATATATATATATATATATATATATATATATATATATATATATATATATATATATATATATATATATATATATATATATATATAAGATTCATATACATAGGGTGAGAGAATTTTTTCGCTCCTACCAAATAGTTTTGAGTCTTTTGCAAAAATAAATTTATTGGTAAAGTTTACTAAATTATTAAAATTTTATATGAATGAAAAACAAAAAATTGATTTATAAAATAAATTTAAAGAAAAACAACTACTTTAGTAATAACAATTACAATAATTAAATTCATTTGGAAATTTTCCTTCCTACTCTGTTCTTAAGAGCAAATCTCAAAGCTACGTACATAGATCTTCATATTTCATATAATATTATATTGGGCCAGGCCAGGCATCATACCTTGCTGTACGAGCGAAAAAATACGAAAATTCACGGGTACGAAAATTTTTCCTTCACTTACGATGGCTCATACCCAGATAGATTTACCAAATCTTGAAAGAATTTTGAATTCCTCTCTCTCTCTCTCTCTCTCTCTCTCTCTCTCTCTCTCTTTCTCTATATATATATATATATATATATATATATATACTTTACTTATATATATATATATATATATATATATATATATATATATATATATATATATATATATATATATATATATATATATATATATATATATATATATATATATAAATATATATATATATATATATATATATATATATATATATATATATATATATATATATATATATATATATATATATATATATATATGCTCATATACTAATATATATATATATATATGTATATATATATACAGTATATATGTAGGATTATTTCTTTTGCAAGCACTTGCTGAGAATGTCAGATGTGACACACTCCTTTTCTTTTAATTTGTATTTGCCTATTTCCTTTACCGTATATTTTATTATTTATGAATTATAGTTCCTAAAAGACTTCTATCATTAGGTGAACAATACATTTCACTGTTTTCATATAGTTAGCAAAACAAACTAAATGCAAAAATATATTGTCACTTAATTTAATAGCCCAGAGTAAAGTTAAAAAGATTAGCTTGTCAATCATCCATATTTCCCACAAATTTGCTTCTGCACATATGCAAAGGGAATATATATATATATATATATATATATATATATATATATATATATATATATATATATATATATATATATTTTTATATATATATATATATAAATATATATATATATATTTTATATTTATATATATATATATATATATATATATATATATATATATATATATATATATATATATTATAAAAGTATTTGTTTATATATAAATATATATAAATATACAAATATAGAGATAAATATATGATATATATATATATATATATATATATATATATATATATATATATATATATATATATATATATATATATATATATATATATATATATATATATATATATATATATATATATATCCTAGCAACATTTTGCTTACATGAATGGATTAGCATCAGTGATCACAAAAATAATAATAATAATAATAATAATAATAATAATATAAAGAAAAAGAATAATAATAATAATAATAATAATAAAAATTTACTTCTCTCACCAACACAGCAGATTAAGCTTTCTTCACTTACAGTATCATGAAATTTTCTAATACAGGTTCATCGTTCAATAAAGAAAACTTTCTTCACCAAATGCGTAAACTAACTTTTGTATTTACTGCCACAGCCTTACTTACATTGCTTAAATATATATATATATATATATATATATATATATATATATATATATATATATATATATATATATCTATATATATATATATATATATATATATATATATATATAATAATAATATATATATATATATATATATATATATATATATATATATAATAATCAACTGCTCCTTGTTGCAGAACTGGGGATAAGTTGCGCAAATAAATAGACTAAGTATGCAAGGAGATATAAATATATATATATATATATATATATATATATATATATATAACATAATATATATATATATATATATATATAACCTTATATATATATATATATATATATATATATATATATATATATATATATATATATATATATATACTTCTCTCTCTCAAAGGACTCACTGGAACCTCAGTTTTGGGGTTCGGTTCCAGCCAGAACTAACTTGGTTCCGGCCGGAACTAACCGGAACTTTCTACTTTTTCAAATTTCTTTCTTAAAAAAATTCAGTAATTGATTTGTCATTTACTCAGTTATGATTATGCATAAAAAATAATATAGAAAATTGATATATGTGAACAAATATCATGATAAAATGACCTCGACTCTATACTTTCGAAAACTTTAAATATGAAACAATATTTTCACACTCAAACCGGTAGCTTTAATACTCTAAACAGGGTTGGGGTTGATTTTTTTTAATTTTTTTTAGATACAAATAGTTTTTTTAATTATTTTATAAAATTAGTAAATAATCCTAATTATTACCTAATTAATAAATTTAGTCATTATTATTTATTTTAATTAAGTTATTTAAATTATATATATACTATATAATATCTGAGTACTCCTAATTTTATTTATTTCTTTATTGAAAATGACTTGAAACTACATTGATGAATTTACTTATTATATAGTAAATTATACTTATCATTAATTAGGTGATAGCTAGGATTAATTATTAATTTAGAAAAAAAATTTGCCTAAAAAATAAAAAAAATAAAAAAAGATGATTTTTTTTTATAAAAAAAATTACGTAAAAAAAATCAGTTGATTTAAATCATTTGATTTTTTTGTGCCAACCCTGCTCTAGAATCTAGACCTGGGGATAAATAAAATTTGTACAAAGTAATTGAAGAGGGTTATTATTAGGAATTGGCAATATATTTATTTATTATTATTATGATGAATATTGACTATTATTATTATTATTATTATTATTAATGTCTAAAAATGTAGAAACTACTATAAATCTAAATTTTAATTATCATGAAATAGCAAAAATGTAAAATAAATTTAAAGCATGTTTCATATATTCTTTACTTAAAAATAGACATATTGATCTTTTGAAATGTTGTGGTGTAGGAAAATAAGTTGCTCTCTATCATGTTTGCGGAGTTAAACGTGATCTTATCCATAAACGTTACCCGCTTTTGAATAAAAGCTTTTCTGAGAAAAGCTTTTTTTAAGTTCATTCATGAAAATTACATGAAAACATGAACTCTAGCCCATCTCTATCAAGGTATATGGAAATGTGTATATAAATTTAGATATATATATATATATATATATATATATATATATATATATATATATATATATATATATATATAGGCCAGCCTTTATATATATATATATATATATATATATATATATATATATATATATATATATATATATATATATATATATATATATATATATATATATATATATATATATATATATATATATATATATATATATATATATATATATATATATATATATAGGACCTCTTCTGTTTACGACTCCGTCAGTTTTTTTTTTTTTAATATATTTCTAGTATATTATCCTAACAATCAATTTAAGTGGTAACGGCACATGATTCAAAAATATATAGGACTTTTTACGTTCCAAAGGCTCGTCAGTTACTAATTTTTGCTTGAGAATAATGCCCAAGAGGTAAGCTGCAAAAATGGCAGGAGTCAGGGTCTCTCGGCCTTCGGGGGAACGACAGGGTAGGACTATTTACCCCCCTCCGGGAACGCTCTTTGGTATTTGGGTGTTGCAGGGGTTCCTCAGCCCTCCCCTTACGGGAGTATGGAAAATGTCCCCCTCTGTCCACCACTTACATTTTTGTAATAGCTTTATACGCTGATTTCAAATATATAATTTGTTTTTAAGTGTCGTACCTTTTGAGATATTTCATTTTTTGAAAAAATATGTAACTTGTAAGTAAAGAACTGAATTATTAATAAATGAATTATTTGCAAAATATTTTCCATCTAATGAATTAGCACATAAGAGTCCCACTAGTCTGGTATCATATAGTACCAATATATTAAAAAAAAAAAAATCAAAACTTACGGAATTGCTCTTAAGTTATATATATATATATATATATATATATATATATATATATATATATATGTATATATATATATATATATATATCTCTTGTCCTTTTAAAAAGATAGTTGCAAATTTATCAAAAACAGTCAACGTAATATCAGAAGGAACCCCATTTATCCCTATGGAGCATAAATAAGCTTTTTTTTTTTAACTAAAGGAATACCCAAGATTAAAGAAAGAGTCAGGGTCTCTCGGCCTCAGCGGGGGACGACGGGGGGACTTCGTCCCCCCCTCTGTCCCTCCGTCGGCTCGAGCCCCTTAAAAATATATAAAAAAGAACAATAAAAAAAATTAACATAAAAATTAACATGATAAAAAAAAGCAACTTGTGGAAACTTTCGCGATCTTTCTATTGGAGTTTTAGCTAACACGTGACACTGCTGGGCTGCATGAGCAGAGTTCTGCGATTATTGTGTTACGCTATACAGTATCGATAACAGCTGATACATGCACTATATATTTACGTAAATATCTATATATATATAAATATATATATATATATATATATATATATATATATATATATATAT
>JABUQX010060098.1:0-7500 GCA_015478945.1 Trachelipus rathkii | reverse complement strand
TATATATATATATATATATATATATATATATATATATATATATATATATATATATATATATATATGTTTATATATATATAAAGTGAGTTGTCTTGAGAACCCCCTTCATTAGCTGAAGACTAGATGATGTTGAAGAGAGTGAGCATTGTCGCGATGAATTGGCGTTTCGTCCCGGGGGGCTGCTTTGGACTCGTCGGTGGGTCGCAGCCCCCTTCCACCAGACGCCACAGTACTCCCCCAGTGACAATGCCGCGAGCACACTCCGCTCTGCGCACCTGGAAGGACGTTGGTCAGCTGTCAGATGAGAGCTAGGTGTGCACACATTAAAGCCACTGAGAAGGCTTCGACCACTCTGTACTCTTACGTGCAGTTGGTCTGCACCTGCAGTGAGAAGCACAGTACAGGCGTTACAGGATGACCGAACAGAGCAGCGCCCAGCAGAAGGAACTTGAATTGATGTAATGCCGCGTTGAACGATTGTGGTAAAACAAACTCTACAACGAAATGTCTTACCACGGCGAACAACTTTGAGAAGATGGGATGCTGGCTGGTGTTCGTTGTGCCACTCCAGTGGCACTAGTCACTCCGGGATCACCAATATGAAGGGGTTATGGTCGCTGTTGAAGAACCACCTTCATTAGCTGAAGACTAGATGATGTTGAAGAGAGTGAGCATTGTCGCGATGAATTGGCGTTTTCGATCCCGAAGTACTTTGGACTTGTCAGTAATTGGTCGCAGCCCCCTTCCGCAGACGCCACACAATATAAAAACACCTGATGTGAAGTCATATAGATACATATATATATATATATATATATATATATATATATATATATATATATATATATATATATATATATATATATATATATATATATATATATATATATATATATATATATATATATATATTTCAGTTAATACCGCTCACGGGCAGAGCCCTAATCTAGGAGGGGGTGTACTCAATTTTTAAGTCTGAGCAAGACTGAGCCAGGAAGAGTCACACTCACAAGCCCGACCAGTGACGAACCTGGGTCTCTCGCGTATTTGTAAGCGCCAGTTGGACGAATGTTCTACCGCTGAGCTACCGGACGCTTTTTTGATGTTTGATCCATTCCTTCTTGACCTATACGAAGAAAATCTTCGTACAATTTGACTGCCCCGAATGTTCATATATAGTATATATATAATGTCCATTCTTATATATATATATATATATATATATATATATATATATATCACCATATATATATATATATATATATATATATATATATATATATATATATATATATATATATTGGCGATTACTATTTAAGCACCAAAATATATATATATATATATATATATGGATGAAAATAAATGCATGCTCGCATTACAAATTGTACATAAACATTATGTCCCAGGTGGGTTTGAACCCTTACCCTATGATATTAAAACCAAGAGTTTTACCTCCCAGCCACGATAGGCTAAAAGGAAATCTACCAAGGATTGATGATATTCCACCATCGGTTATCCCCCGGAAGACTCCCCCGCCTACACTCGGGCCACGGGCAAGACTGGGTAATTTTTTATCGAGACTACATATTGTATGGATGAAAATAAATGCATGCTCGCATTACAAATTGTACATAAACATTATGTACCAGGTGGGTTTGAACCCTTACCCTATGATGTTAAAGCCAAGAGTTTTACCTCCCAGCCACGATAGGCTAAAAGGAAATCTGAAGGTGAACCTATACTGACAAATTGTGCAACAAGCATTACAGTACACCAAGAAGAGACATATCAAACAGATCCACAACCAAGTATATACCTCATTCTTTACACCAGAAAAAAAATCAATCTACAAAGACATTTTCAGAATAACAGGTTCCCTTCTCCTGCTAATCCTCAATGTCACCAGCTCACCTGATAAAGATGCTGCAAAGACATGCTCCAAAAGAAATGCGTTATGCTGTCAAGTTTGTCCCCCAAAAAAGTGAGACTTCATTTGAAACTGTTTTAAAGAGTCGAAGTTGACCTAGTATGAATGACATCTGCAGTACCCTCCAAACGCTCTCGTGTCCCAATCCATGGCTTTATTTTAGCTGATAAGGAATTTAAGAAACACGAAGAGTCAACCATAGAAAAGAAAATCTCAGGGAACAGCATCACCACAAGAGTCATTCTCAGAAGAGACCGATATTAGCCTGAGTAATGGAGAATTGTTAGGAATTGATGGATCAAACCTCAAAATCTTCAAAATTACTATTCATTAATTACATTAATTATTATTAAAAATTATTCTTAATTCTTAATTTTTATAGGTTGACTGGGACACTAAATTACTAGTGTGGACGCAGAAATTTGCAGAAGGGAAACGAAATAGAGAAGCATCAGAAGGAAGAGTGAAGAAGAGTAAGGAAAATCTGAAAGTTTAATTGCAATGAAAGAAGAATGAAAATCTTGGAAGGCAGTTCAATATGTGCTTTGTGGATTGTATATTCAGAGGAGAGCGTATTGGGATTGTAGTTTCAGTAAATAGCAAAATATTTTTATTATTTAGTCGGTGTTTCAAAATATTAAGAATTTAATTAAACATTTATTTATTTTTTATCAAAATCTGAGATGGAGGAGCAACATATTTTTCGGCAACATTTCTTTTACTTATTTTGATTGAATTATTAATTATATTAAACAGAAAATTAAAAAAGAAGAAACTTGAAACTTTAAATTATAGAAAGTGTGAAGCTGCGTTTCCCGATGTCGTCGAGTCATTGAAGAATATTTTTAAATTCTCTTCGTCTTCGTGAATTTTCAAATTCTCTTCCACTGGTGGCAAGGGTTCGGAATTCCCCTGCTATCACATTAATCTTTTCGTGAATGGTGATATAGCGTATACCATATTAATAATAATAGTGATAGTGGTAATAATGTTAATAATGTTATTAATAAGCAAATAGTGGTGAATAATTTAAAATACAGTGAATATAGTGTATAGCGTAATAATATTAATTTATTAAGTGAATAGTTGTGAACAATTTAAAATACAGTGAATATAGTGTATAGCGTAATAATATTAATTAAAAAGTGTATAGCATAATAATAATAATAATATTTAAATATAGTAAATAGTAGAGATTATTAGTGAAATATAATGTAAAAATTTTGTTAAATATAGTGTTTGGCACAATAGTAATAATAATGATAGTAATAATTGTATATGTATGTATATTTATATATGTATTTTTATGTGTATGTACGTATGTATTTGTATATGTATATATGTATTTTTTTTAATATTTTATATTTATTTATTTAAAAAGCGCCCGGTAGCTCAGTGTTAGAGCACTCACCAAACAAAGTGAGGGTCCCAGGTTCGCAACTGGTCGGGTGGGAGAATGTGAGCAATTCTACTCATTAGGCTTTGCTCCGTCCTGCTCGTGCGTTAATCGCGTACCTCCTAGATTGGGGCTCTGGCCCGTGAGCGGAAAAAAAAAAAAAAAAAAAATATGATCTTGGTAATTGGATTGCGGGATAAACTAAGAGGGCGGGGGATAAAAGGGATATCGTTAACCCGTGCCACAATAGCCCTAAAGTTATGAAAAATCATGATTTTTTTTTCAAAAACAGTTTTCTCCTCATAATCCTGTAATCGTTTAAGGTATTGCCTTCTATAGGTAAATTTATTTTAAAGGTACGGTATTTATTTTGTCTTTCAAAATGATGTGAACACTTTTTATGTAAAATAAATACTTTTTGAGAAAATTTCAATTTAGTAGATTCAGTTTTGGTCTGGCACCCCAATTATGACACTTATAAAATATGTGTAAGTCATGGAAGATTTTTTGTATGTTTAAATTTGTATGTTTAAATTTTCATTGAACCTGAGACAAACAAAAATGGTAATATTTTATTAAAAAATTTTCATGGACCTTGAGGAAAAGTCATACATTTGTGACCTGAAAATTATACACTACATAGTATAATAGAATGTAATAATAAGAAAAATAGGATTAATTGGTCAATAAAAAGTGAAATTTCAAATTTATTCCAAATGGTACACTAGAGGCAAACTGGAAGGACATTAAATGATAAATCTGACCAGTGGTTTTGAATTTTTTTTTTTATTCATCAGATAAATGGCAACATTCCACACCACTTGAAGAAATTACTGCTTTTCGAAGTTAGGAGCCCATTAAATTCCTGTATCAATTTCACTCCTCTTTCAGCTGTATCATTTACAACCTTTAATTTTCCGACTATCTTTTGGCATTTTAAATAGTATTGATTTTCAAGCCAGGCGTCTGGATCGTGACTGAGAAAATCTGTGGGTACCTTGAAGCGCTGTAAATAAGCCAAACTCTGTTCTGAGACCCAAGATCAAAAATTATCTTCCTTGAATAATTTTTTATGCTTCCATATGGATTCAAACTCTTACTATTCTGTATGTAATCATCAGGTTCATCAATATTATAGTATAAAAAAGTATTTTCCATCATTTTTCCTTTTACATTTTTGATACCTTTGATCAAATAAACCTAAACAAACCAGTTCTAGGTTTTAAGTATCACAGAGTGATTTAAATATTTACCTAGAGCTTTTTCTGAGATACCTTGATCTATCTGACGGTATTTAATAATGTTCTATATAAATTTTAAATCTTCATTAGGAGCCGTCACTGCATTAGGTGCTCGAAACTACATGCCAACATAAACGATTATTAAAAATAAACAAATGTCCCTCATTGTCTTTAAATCTCCATCAGACAAAATAAATTGTTCTCTAAAAATGAATATTTTCAAGGAATAAATGGCTTTTGCCATCCATCTAGCATGATGGAAATTCTCCAATTTTTCACTTAAAACTCCCTTTAAGCCCTAAAGCTGGTACATCGATAAAAGCTAACTTTTTATATTTTGCAGTTATCTACAATGAAAGAAAGTCTCAGTTTAAAAAGAGTTTGAAACTGTTTTTTAAAAATTGATCAATAGGAGGAATTTTATTATAACGTTTTATTATATGTTTTTATTATATTATGGTAATATAAGCTTCGCTGGGGGGTGAATGAACTTTACGTAACTATTACATTAAAACTATAAACTTATAATTTACAAAATGGTGAAAAAAAATTCTTTGAAGTTTTTTTAGTATATTATAAATGCATATTTTTAATAAAAATATGACAATTACGCTCCGAATAAAAAAATTGACTGACTAATTTTGGTATTTTTTTAGGGATAACACTATCGATGTTAGTTTTTAATATTTTCTGATTATTTATATATCAATAAAAATAATTTTCTTTCGATAATTTTTTTTTACGATTCAGTGAACCATAGTATATTTTATACTATGATTGAATATACCAAAACGTAGTTAATTAAATAAAAATAAAATGTTTATTTAATAATTATTTTCGATGCGATAGAATATATAAAGAATTAAATATTATAAAAATATATATATATCCATATATATATATATATATATATATATATATATATATATATATATATATATATATATATATATATATATATATATATATATATATATAATATATATATATATATATATAGAGAGAGGTTAGGCCTCGCCATATATAAATCGATCTACGTAAACGTAAACTTTTACGATAACGTACGTATGTCCATATAGGTTAGGATAAGGCCTACATATATAAATATAAATAAATATATATATATATATATATATATATATATATATATATATATATATATATATATATATATATATATATATCTTTTTACAAACAATAGGGGGTTTTTGTTTTCTTAGGAACAGAGGGGGGACGTTTTCCATACCACGTAGGGGAGGAACCACCGCGACACCCAAATACCAAGAGCGGGGGGTTCCGGAGACCCTCCCGGAGAGGGGAAGCGAGTCTGCACCTGTCGTTCCCCGGTGAACATATATATATATGTTGTGTAAATTATGTATTTTTTCATATTTCATTTATTATTTCGTTTGTTTGCTCTTCGCAATTTTGGGCCCCTTTACCTGCGTGGGCCCCCCCGCACCGCGGGGTCTGCGGGGCCGTTAGTTACGCCCCTGTATATATATATATATATATATATATATATATATATATATATATATATATATATATATATATTCTATAAAATTAGTCATAACGTCACAGTATATGTAAGGAAATCCTGACGTATATATATATATATATATATATATATATATATATATATATATATATATATATATATATATATATATATATATATATATATATATATATATATATATATATATAAATTTTTTTTTTTTTATATTAAATAAAAAATATTTTTTTCAATTATTTTTTTTTTTTAATTTAAATATTTTTTCATTTTTTAAATTACATTCTAATATAATTTTTTGTATTTAAAACATCAAAAAGTTCATAAACGCTAAAGTAATCAGAATATGGAGAAAAAAAGAACTTTCCGATGCAGCGCCTGGTTGAAACGCATTTCGACCGTCATTCTTCATCCCTACACGAACGAAAAAAAGCCATAAAGTTACATTTTTCCTAGCGTTTTTTTTCATATTTTTATTAAAAATATCCATTTATAATATACGCTAATCGGTAAAAAAAACTTCAAAGAATTTTTTGATACCATTTTTGTAAATTATAAGTTTATAGTTTTAATGTAATAGTTACGTAAAGTTCATTCACCTCAGCTAAAGTATTACTTTTTGTTAATATATTATATTTATTTATTATATTATATAAAGTTTTATCATATAACCTTAAAATGTTTTTAAAAATTGTTACATGCAGATTTATTTATTCTCTACATTCTTTCATAGGTCTGTCAATTACCTTTAACGCTTCGATTCCCCTTTCTACAGTTATGCTGATAAATACATAAAATTTTTTGTTTTTTAATATCTACAGAAACTTTTAAAAAACAATTTTGTTTTAGTTTTTTTTTTTTTTTTTTTTTGCCCTATGCTAAAAATAGGGTGATGCAATATTGCATCTCCACGGCGTTAAAGATCGTCATAACCACAGAAACCAAATTCCTCTATTTTAAATTTACACTTTAGTAAGTAATTTATATATATATATATATATATATATATATATATATATATATATATATATATATATATATATATATATATATATTGATGTAGACCGGAATGAATTTACTTATATATATATATACCCGATATATATATATATATATATATATATATATATATATATATATATATATATATATATATATATATATATATATATATATATAAAATAATCATTAGCGATCATTGGAGTAGACCATAAGCGGTGGAGGGCTTTCAAAGCGAGGTGTGATCATTCCAATATCTAAAATATTTACCTGGAATGAAAACCGATAAAACAGTTTCTCTCCCTTGTAAAACACAAATATACGTCGCAGTTTATGCATTATGTTCATAGTTTTTTATGCAATGCTTACAGCGTTTCCTCTCTTGACCCCAATCTTGTAAATGGTTTACCTCATCAAGCCT
>JABUQX010060097.1:40000-52500 GCA_015478945.1 Trachelipus rathkii | reverse complement strand
TTACTTGTAGTAGAAAGAGTAGTAGTGAATTTTACTACTTAATTTACTAGTACGTTAAACTATTACTTAGTTGTTCAATATACTATATATTTGAGGTTATTTTTACTACATAAATGAAATTAAATTTACCATTTATTCTAGAATTCTAGAATATTTTTACCATTTTTTTAAAGTAATTTTTACGTTATTTAATAGTACGTTAAACTATTACTTAGTTGTTCAATATACTACATAAATGAAGTTAAATTTACCATTTCTAGAATTGTTTTTACCATTTTTTTAAAGTAATTATTAAGTTATTTACTAGTACATTAAACTATTACTTAGTTGTTCAATATACTATATTTTGAGGTTATTTTTACTACATAAATGAAATTGAATTTACCATTTCTAGAGGTAGAGTATTGCAAAATACTTGTCATTACTACTATAAATTTAAGTTAAAGATACCATTTTTTGATGTTAATTTTTTATCTTTGAAGTTAATCTTACTACAGAAATTTGTAGTATGTACAAAAACTATTTGTAGAATTAACTATTTTTCAAAGTAAATTATTGCGAAATTGTAGTTATGCATACTACAGTCATAGTTTTATTTACTAAAAGTATTTGTAAAATAAACCATTTCTTGAAGTAATTTCTTGTAAATTTTAGTTACTCTTACTACAGGATTTGTATTATATACTAAAACTAGTTGTATAATTAACATTTTTTAAAATTACATTATTGCAATATTTTAGTTATAAATACTACAGAACTAGTAGAATGTAATACAAATATAATATATTTATATTACATTCTACTAGGTCTGTAGTATTCATAACTACAATATTGCAAAAATATACTTTGGAAAAGTGTTAATTATACACATAGTTTTAGTATATACTAAAAATCCTTTGGTAAGATTAACTATACATTTACAAAAAGTGACTTCACGATATGGTATATTTTACATATAGTTATAGTAAATAATACTATGCCTGTTGTATTCACAACTACAATTTTGCAATAATTTACTTTGAAAAATAATTAATCCTACAGGTAGTTATAGAATATACTACAAATTCTGCAGTAAGAGTAAATACAAATTTAAAAACAAATTACATCAAGAAATGTTATGTTTTCATATTATGTAAAACATACCATTCTTTATGTAATAAATTTAAATTTGTAGTTAGTCTTAATACAGGAATAGTAAACGCAAAAATATTTGTACAATTTATTATTTTTACTTGTAAAGTTAGAATGTACAAAATAAATATACTTTCAACATTGTATATTGGTAAATTGGAAGTGTAATTAAGCGTAAAACATTTCTATCAACTGTAGCATAACACACTTTTTAAAGTAATAAATAATGAATAATTACCACTATTGAAGCAACGTCTAAGAGCATAAGAATTTCTATCGTACAGTAGCATTTGCTAATGATTTAAAAGATGGCTATTTGGATGCTGATAATGCATATAAAATTGAGAAACTTATTTCTTCCCTTGATACATATGTAGAAGCCAAACAAATCGCATTAGGTAGCAGGACAGAGTACAAAAGATTTGGGGGTGTTACAAGAGCTGTTGAAATTAATGATACTATGCAGTATTTTAGGTTAACAGATATTTTAAGAAATATATTTAACTCGAATGATGTAATTGAGAAAGTAGAAAAATACAAACTAATTAGGAATGATTTTTGTCGGGATGTCCAGGATGCTAATTATTGCAAAAGCTTTGGAGAAACTAATGACGTTATTTTGTTGTCAATTTATTATGATGACATTGAGATTTGCAATCCTATTGGTTCCCATGCTGGCATTCATAAATTGGCAATGATTTACTTCAATATTTTGGATTTTCCACCGGAGTGTAGATCAACTTTGAATTCAATATTTGTTTGTATAATCTGTAACACCATCGATTTAGATAAATATGGATTTAACACAATTTTAGAGCATCTTGTTTTAGAACTTACAGAGCTATTTCATGTAGGTATTCAGGTGCAAAATAGAAACTTAAAATTCAGAGTTTGGCAGTTCCTTGGAGATAATTTGGGCCTTAATAAGATTCTGGGGTATAATGAATCTTTCAATTCCATATATTTTTGTAGACATTGTACAATGGACAAATACAATACGCAAAAGGCTCCTAAAGCAATTTTATCATTAGCTAGGAAAAAAGCTGAGTACGACGCTGTAGTAACAACTGCGGAAAATGGCGTTTTCACCATGGGTATAAAAACTGTAAGCATTCTTAATCAGTTGCCATACTTTCATGTAACCGATAACATCGCATTGGATTGGATGCATGACTTCTTAGAGGGCGTTGTTCCTAGAGAAATGATTTTGATACTAAAAGAGTTTATTGTCGGTCGCAAGTTGCTTTCGGTAGAGATATTAAATAATCGTATTCACAGCTTCATTTATTCTGCTTCAGAAATTAGTAGTAAGCCTTCTATGAACGTCTAACTGAATTAAGTGATCTTCAGATATAACGGGCATTATAATGTCAAGAATGTCCAACAGAAAAAGATATAATACCCAGTATTTGTCATTCTCAGGAATGAAGTCCCCAATTAAGAGTGGAAGATTTCAAGCCAAGCATCTCATCTGAGACGCACTTTGCCCCAATGTAAATTTACCAGATTGAACTTGATTTAGCTTTATAAAATATATAAAATAAAGTATGTACTTGTAATCTTTTGTTGCAAATTATATATATATATATATATATATATATATATATATATATATATATATATACCTATATATATATATATATATATATATATATATATATATATATATATATATATATATATATATATATATATATATATATATATATATATATATATATATATATATCTTCTTTTTTATCATATCACTATATCATATATATATATATATATATATATATATATATATATATATATATATATCTATATCTATATATATATATATATATATATATATATATATATATATATATATATATATATATATATATATATATATATATATATATATATATATATATATATATATATATATATATATATATATATATATATATATATATATATATATATATATATATAAGTTATAAAAAAACAGAATTTTTTTTTAAAAATTGCAAATTATAGAAATTATAAAATATGAAAAAAATTATTTGTAATACCTAAGAGCATAATAAAATCATAGAACTAAAAATTAGACAAAAATTCGCGAACAACTCCAGTGTTCGAGCTTGCAATTTTATAAAAATAATACTCCATAAATAAATAGGTATTTTTGCAGTACACCGGATACTTTAAATCAAGTACAAAATATAATTTAAATAGTGTGTCAACAGCTTTGATTAGCGAGGAGCAACTGATGACTTTATCGCAGCATATAATCTTGACGATTGACGGTTTCAATCTGTTTTCACCGGAGATGCTAACTATGAAAGGTTGACGTCTTTCTTTTTCTTTGTTATTTGAAATAACTTCCTGTAAGTTTGATCCTTCCTGCAAAGGGAATGACCATTATTATAAAAACAGTATAAAATTCAATAATGAAGATACATTATCCGCCTAGCTAAATCCAATTTCCTTCATAGACAAGGATATACACTAATCAACAAATCAAACATATATTTACAGTGTATCAGTTCATTGAAAAAAAATGGTAAGAGGAATAAAAGACTATTTCATTTATGAATCTGGAGAAAGCATATGACAAGGTTTATCGAGTGGCATTATTGCAGGTAATAGAAACGTATGGCGTGACTGTTAAGTGAGAGTAGAAGAAAGGTGAATGAGGAGTTTGGTAGGAGAATGTATGTGAACATGCAAGGGAATAAGTTGTTTTGGAAGGAAGTGCAAAAGACCAAGAGAGAGAGTACAGGAGGTTTTCAGAGAATAAAGAATAGGAATAGTAGTTAAATATTCAAACTCAGACACTTGTTCCAGCTGCTCACCATCTAACTTATCTTCACACCGAGGACTGTCTTCACTCACAACCATACTCTTATCTATGTTTACTTTCAAACCCCTCATTTTACAGACCCTGCCAAATCTCTCTACCAATCCTCTCAAACTCTTCAGATTCACCACACAAAACCAAATCATCCGCATATAATAGGTAGGGCACCCTTCACTCACCTCCATTCTCCATAATTAACACCATTTCCTGCCACCCCCATCTCTAATTCTTTCATAACCCCATCCATATACAAGTTGAATAACCAAGGGGACATAACACATCCCTGCCTCACTCCGCTATTAATATTACACCAATCACTTTTGACACCATTTATTCTTACACACGCTTCACCATCGTCATACATACTTTTGATTTCATTCAGAAGCCTACCACCAGTACCACATATCATTAACACCTGCCATACGCCCATAGGGCTTCCTTATTAATTCTATCATACGCCCGTTGCAAATCTATAAAACCTAAATACAATTAATACTTCTTTCTCATTTCCTCAATCATTTGTTTCAATGTAAAGATTTGATCCACACATCCTCTACCACTCCTAAACGCACCTTGTTCTTCACCAATCAGTCCTTCAGTCACTCGACGCACTCTTTCGACTAAAATACCAGCATATATCTTCCCTACAACGCTCAGATTAATTCCCCCATAATTCCTACAGTTCCCCTAATCTCCCTTACCCTTATACAAGGGTACTATTATTGCTTTCCTCCAATCCCTCAGAACTATACCCTCCATAGTCAATCGACGCACTCTTTCTACTAAAATACCAGCATATATCTTCCCTACAACACTCAGTAAACTAATTCCCCAAAAATTCCTACAGTTCCCCTAATGTCCCTTACCCTTATATAAGGGTACTATTATTGCTCTCATCCTATCACTCGGAACTATACCCTCCATAAACGCTTTATTACACAACTTCCAAATCAAATCAATCACCATCTCGAATCCGTTCTTGATCATTTCACCAGTAATTTCATTTATACCTGCAGATTTACCATTCTTAAACTTTCTCACTCTACCTATTACCTCCTCCTTGCTAATGACCTCATTCCAAAATACCTATTCCTTCTTGCACCATCAAACCCACACACATTCACTGTTATATATATATATATATATATATATATATATATATATATATATATATATATATATATATATATATATATATATATATATATAACTCATATATATATATATATATATATATATATATATATATATATATATATATATATATATCTAAAGTTCAATGTGTTCAGATGGACAATCTTAGGGGCGTGCTAGGTGTGAGAAGAATTGATAAAGTGAGGAATGAACGTATTAGAGAGTTGTGTGGTGTGAAGAAAGGGGTAAACGAGAGAATAAATGAAAGTATGTTGAGATGGTTTGGTCATGTGGCAAGGATGAATGATAGTCGGTTGGTTAAGCTGATGTATAGTGGTGAATGTGTTGGGAACCGCCCGGCTGGGAGACCGAAGAAAAAGTGGATTGAGTCAGTAAACGAATGTTTGCAGGAGAGAAATGTGAGTTTGGCAGAGACGAGAAGAAAGGTGCATGATAGAAGAGAATGGCGGGGTGTTGTAAGGGGGTATGGTTGTGGCCCACCTGGGCCAGGGGATGAACCCTACACTTGACGATTTACCATAGTTAGGATACGTCGCGGTCCCGTGAAGCTCTAGGGTGGATTTTCTGATTGCGACGAGTTCTTACTAATTAATGGTACAGAGGGGGCAGTAAGGCTGGGCTTTCTTTTCGACTTTTGTCATATTCTCCTACTGCTTTTCTTTTCTGATGCATGTAACGCACCTTACTCCCAATCTTGGAAAAAAAAGGTAGATGAAGAAGAAATATATATATATATATATATATATATATATATATATATATATATATATATATATATATATATATATATATATATATATATATATATATATATATATATATATATATATATATATATATATATATATATATATATATATCAACACACTTACAGGAATTTCTTCAATAAATTGAGATTTTGTCATTTCTGATGATGGACGAATTGAAACTTTTTTACTTCCTTTTCTGATGACTACGTTTCCTTGTGGCAAAACTAAAGGCAACAGCAAAAGGGCAGCACTTTCTGACGTTTCTGAAAGTGATATTCGTTTGCTTTAATTTTTTCCTATTAAGCAGATGAAAATGATTTGTGAAGTTTTTATTACAAGATGCATTAGCTTTGGAATGTATGTTTTATAGAGGTTGTCAGCGATTATTATACATGGGTTTGTTGGCACACAAGTAATTCAATTTACATGAAGTTTTCATAGGATCATACCTGGGTCACTTTCAGAAATTAATTGCTTCAGCTTTGCAAACTCTTCAATAGCAGCAGCACGTTTAAGGTCAGGGAGTTTGGTGAAGAGTTCTTTTGCAAATTTGTCTAAACCGACATCTAATCCGTCATGTATTGCAGTGGGTATTAGGGCCCTAAAATCCTCATTAATCTGAAATGTAAAAAAGGATTAAAAGTTATTACTCAAAGCTTTGATAAATAATCATAATCACAATCAATAAAATATTTGCAACATGCAGACATTGTCAGATCAGGAAAGCATCACTTTTCAAAGTAAACAAAGCAACTACCGTAATGAGATAAGTTCCTAATTGGTGATACTGTCAGTCAAGAATAAATGGTCAATTAACATATGAGCCTAAAGTCCAATGTTCGTATATTTAGTAGTGTAAAGCAATTGCCTTAGACCACTGGAAATGGTTCCCACATTTCCATGTGGATTGGGCCAATTGCTTTATTGTACGTGTCTTAAAGGAACTTACCCACTCAGACTTAAGTAAACAGGGCCATTGTTCAAGGACCTGAGTAGTATGCAAATCCTTTATATCATTTCGTCGATGACCAAAGGACAAATGCCATTTCTCTTGAACTAAATCAGCAGGAGATTCATTTTCCTGTAACCATAATTTCCAATTCTGAGAATGTTCCCCTTCAGAATCTGCATTCAATGTTTCCTGAAAAAAGAAATGCACATATTATTAACATTTCATTGGGCAGTGATGGTAAGTGCGGCAGTAACCCTTATATGAAGTAAATAATACATTACTTACTGGTAGTTCAGCCCTTTTCAAAATCTTTTTGTCATGTGGTGATAATTTCTTCCGCCAATTTTTAAGTCTTTGATCCAATAGACCAGAAGAAGGTGAACATTTAGAAGCAGGCAAATACCACAGTTGCTATGAGAAAAGAAATTGCTTTAAAAAAAAAACAAGTATATATATATATATATATATATATATATATATATATATATATATATATATATATATATATATATATATATATATATATATATATATATATATATATATATATATATATGCTCCCTCTTGTATCCCCAGACTGGGTGAGGTGCTAGCAACCTCTAGGAAGGCAAAGGAAAGTAAAAGAAGAAGGTGACATAAGTCGAAAAGAAAGCCCCCCCCCTCCCGATACCATCCCCTCCTACCCTTAAGTGGGAAACTGTCACGGCAGAAATCCGCCCTGAAGCTTCATATATCGTGACAATCACCCACTGTGGTAATTCGTCAAAAGCCTGGTTTATCCATTGGGCCAAGCCCACAGCCACGCTCCCTCGAAAAACCACGTCATTCACTCCTACCATGCACCATTCTTCTCGCTTGCTCCACATCAACATTCCTATCACTCAGACATTCTTTTACGGCCTCACCACTTCTTCTTTGGCCTTCCAGCCGGTCCGTTTCCAACACACTCACCTCTATATATCCACTTAACCAATTGACTTCCATCCATCCTCTCCACATGACTATACCATCTCAATACACTCTTATTTATACTATCATTGACACCTTTTTTTTACACCACAAACCTCTCTAATATGTTCATTCCTCATCTTATCAATCTTTCTCACACCTAAGACTATCCATCTGCATAGCCTGCAACTTAGATCTACACTTACTATTCCACACAGTAACTTCCCTACCATATATATATATACCGTATATATATATATATATATATATATATATATATATATATATATATATATACATATACCACACATATATCTATATATAGTAGCCTCCTAAATATATACCTATCTTCTATTAACAATATTAAAATACATAAATATAATTACATATGGTCTTAAATCAAGATAAGTGTCAGCTATCTTCTTTGCTGCTGCTAGCATAACCTCCTTTTTCATGTAGTGTCCAAATAATTCAATCAATTTCTCTACAAAATGTCTGGCTAAACAATTCTTCTGCAGGCGATCTAGACCCTTTTTTTCTTCTAACAGATGATAAATGCTTGGTTCTTTGAGATCTATTAACTTTGCAACATCAAAGCTTCTAAGTTTCTCATAGTCTGATATTGGCAGCGTATCATCAGAAGAGGAAGATGAACATGATGGACTGGAAGGTGAAAGATGTTTACACTCACAATTTAGCTCATTTGATAGACGTTTCTCAGCATTTACAGAAACAGATATATTACTTTTCTGTTGAGAAATTAGAGATCTTAATTTTGCAAGGTGCCCAATTATTGGTACTAAATCTTTTAATTCAGCTGGTTCCAACTGCATCAAACTTTCTTCACCAATGCATTGCTCTTTAAAAAAAAAAAAAAATAAATTAAGATATGCAATTTACCATGGTAGCAATTTTTTAATATCTTAATCTTAATACATATATATACTTTCATATATATATACTTTTACTTTTATATATATATATATATATATCTTTCTCTTTCTTTCTTTATCTTTACAATCTTAATACCATATCATATATATATATATATATATATATATATATATATATATATATAATGTAAAATGGGGGAAAATGGGTAATTTTTGAAGATTTTTTTTTTTGTTGAATCAGATATTTAAGTTAGACCCATGTTTAAATATTTATTTTCAAATTTAAAGCTTTGTAAATGTTATAGCATAACGAAAATATAAAAAATGTAAAGAAAAATATTTTTAGCAAATTTTTGAAAAATGCAATTTTCAAAAAAAATTTTGGGGTAAAATGAGTAATTGTTGTGGGGTAAAATGGGTACTTGTTTATTTAATTTAAATTAAATACAAATATTGAATATAATATTTTTTCTAACAAAAAAACTGCATTTGAACATTCTAATCACTTACCGTAAATTATTAAAGCAAATACTATTATAAAATTACTCATTTTACCACAAATTACCCATTTTACCCCAAAACCAATCACCATTAATATTTTACGAACTAAAAGGAATATGTGCAATTATTTACATCAAAACTCTTACTTTTACACTTTTGTATATGGTATTAGTCAGAAGTGAGAAAAGGGTATTTTATGGTAATTTCAGTGAAAAGAGGAAGCTAAGTACGAGTCAGATGAAAAATGAAAGGTATGTTAGGGGATACAGTGAGGGTGAGAACACTAGAAATAAACAGAATAGATTAGGTTACATAAAGAGGTGTGATATATTTGGTTAGGAGTATCACTTATGTGAAGTATTGTAATTCATATATGGCTGATCAAAGACATGTAAATATGGTGTTAGAAAAGAGGCCAACTATGAGCAGAAGGATAAATTTAGGTGGATATGGGTATAGTAATTATGGTGGTTGTCAAGTTCGTAGAATAGATAGAGGTAGTAATGTAGATAATGTAGCAATAGAAGTAAAGAGTAATAGAGAAGAGAATGAGGAAATAATGAAGGCGATTTAGGAGATATGTGATATGAGTAGAGCATATGAAGAAGACACAACAGAGAGTAAGAATGAAAATAGAAGAAAGGAGAGTTCATGTTATGTGTTAGAAACAAAAGTGGAAAAAATGGAAAAGAAGTTGAAGAAGAATGATGATAGTAGTAGTAATAGTGGGAGTGGTGACAGTAGTAGTGGTAGTAGCGGTAGTGGTAGAAAGGATGAGATGAAGTATAGTGAGAGACTGTGTTGAGGTTAAGAGAAATGTAGATGTGAAGGGTAATGTTGATAGGGGGGTAAAAGATTCAGGGGAGTTGAAGGAGGAGTAAAAAAAGATGAATGATGAAGTGGTGTTTGATGTGGAAGAGTTTAAGAAATGTAGAAAAGGTGAGAGATATGGTGAGTGGCGAGAAAGGGTGTTTGAATATTTGCCTTCGACTAGTGATAGTGAAACAGATGAGGATGAGATTAAAGAAGTATGTGAAGTGAAGTATGATTAAAAGTAATGTTATGAGAGAATATTTATTGAGTGAAGATGAGAGGTATAGTGATGATGAATAAAGTCATTAGGTGGACAGGAAGTGTGGGTGTTAGTAGTATTGGTGAAGTGAAGAGTGTAGTGTGTAAGTGCCATGGAATAGATAATGAGGGAACAGAAGGTTAAAAAATTTGTATAACAGTGCTAGGGCCAGAGGGATGCACAGACAACCTCCTAATATTGTTTTTTACCACTATCACCATATTAAGTCATACTGGAACATCATGAACATAAGAATCAATATTCCCCTGACTAAGATATATATATATATATATATATATATATATATATATATATATATATATATATATATATATATATATATATATATATATATATATATATATATATATATATATATATGCATATTTGTACATACTGTACTATGACTTTTTTCCGGAAAAATTTTCTAAGTTCAAAAAAATTTCTAAGTTCAAAAAAGTTAAGTTAAGTTTAGTTTTTAAGAAAATTCTTTGGCAGCGAAGCTACGACATAATTCCAGAGCTTGCTGGCAATTTTCTTAGAAAACTAACTTAAATTAACTTTCTGTGAAAAACTTTTTGAACTTGAAAATTTTTTAAAAAAAAATCACAGTATAGTATGTATAAAAAATAAAATATATATATATATATATATATATATATATATATATATATATATATATATATATATATATATATATATATATATATATATATATATTTATGCCTACCCAATTATAATCTTCTCGATATATGGCATATATATATATATATATATATATATATATATATATATATATACCATAGAGATAACATAGTTATTTTGATCTTAAGCATAATACAAACCTTTAAATTTTTCAACATACATTTCGAGTCCATTGTTTATAAGAAGATTTTGAACAAAAATGTCCATTTTTTTAATTTCTATCTCTATCATAAATTAAAAAATAAAACTGCAGCCTATTTTTAAGTGGACATAGCATAAACTGTAAAAAATTTAAAATAAAATTATAGTAGAGGCCTGAATCAACTGTATAGATACAATAAAGGTCAATATGAAGTATATATTTATCAGGCTTGGGTTGAAGTACAAGTACTAGTACTTATGTATTTGTACTTGTACTTACAGTATCTAAAACCCAGTGTACTTGTACTTGCACATTTTGTACTTAAAAATTCGCATAGTTTTTTCATGTATTTTTTTTTTTTTTTTTTTTTTTTTTTTTTTTTTTTTTTTTTTTAACATTTTCCTATGTATTGGATATTATTTCTTATATATGTATTCTAATAAATTTCCATTTACGAATATAAAGTATGTCATTATATATATATATATATATATATATATATATATATATATATATATATATATATATATATATATATATATATATATATATATATATAACTTTATATATATTTTTATATTTACGAATATAAAGTATGTATATATATATATATATATATATATATATATATATATATATTGCCCCTGGGCTCCTCTTATATGGGGAGTCCAAGCATTTCCAGAAACCTAGCAACCTCCACTGGGCGGAGCCATAGGTCTCTTAGGGAGGTGATCTGGTGTTGTGTTCTGTAGGGAGTGTGAATGGGGCACCTCAGAAGTAGGTGTTCAACAGCTTCAGGATCAGTTAAGCATCTTTGGCAGAGTGAAGATGAGTTTGATGAGGTTGGAATCTATGTTTACATTTTGAAGGTTTGGGTGATATCCGGATCTCAATCTAGGAAGGGAGATCTGTGTCTTTCATGTTAGTGTGCCTTGTGAAGGGGATATATCAGGGAAGGGTTATGAGGCTAATTGTTGGGTAGTTGTTCAGGTAATGTTACGCGAAATGTGTGTGAATAGGTTTTGATAGAGGGGTGTTATTTGGGGGAGGGGGATAGTTCTATAAAATTCGCCATAACAGGGCTGCAGAAGAGGGAGGGAATTTTAAGCGATGCATTGTGTGTTCTTGTAAGTAGTTATGACAAGATTGAGATGGGTCGAGAATCCTGGAGTAAAACTGGGTTCCTATCATATCCAGATGGTCCAGAATTGGTAGGATTTTTGTTTCTTCATGCAGGTGCTGGATAGGGGTGGTTTTTAGGCCGCCTGTTATTGTATTCTTTGTAGTTTATTTCTATTAGTGGGGGAGGTTAGTGGATATCAGACTGTAGATCCATAGTTGATTGTAGATCTTGAGAATTGTTTGAATGTTGTTGACAGTGTAGTTGTTTCATTACTGAAACTGTGTTGGGATAAGGTTCGG
>JABUQX010060097.1:20000-25000 GCA_015478945.1 Trachelipus rathkii | reverse complement strand
GCATAGATAATTGTTACAATATGAAATTTGGAGGCCAACTTTTTTCATATTTATCAACTTAAAAGCAATGTTTCTACACGGAAATAATAAATTACATTATTTCTAAAGACTAGCTAAAATAAAATTATAAATAAATAAATAAAAAAAACACATTCCAATATTACAACAATATATAATATATTATATATATATATATATATATATATATATATATAATAAAAGTACATATATATATATATATATATATATATATATAATATTATATATATTCTATATATATATATATATATATTATATATATATATAAATGTGCTGTGCTGTAAGTGTGTGGTGTATGATGTATGTGTGTGTGTAGTCTGTGTGTGTGGTGTGTGTGTGTGTGTGTGTGTGTGTGTGGTGGTGTGTGTGTGTGTGTGTGTGTTGTGTAGTGTGTGATGTGCTCCAAACACCGAACCAATTGAGATATAGTTGAATTTATTATGCACTTTTTTCGTGTAAATAAAAGTTGTGTAACTCTTTAATTCTATATTAACTACTGTACACCGAAACAAAGAATTTCTTAAAAAGAACAGATGAATAGTAAAAACAATACAGCAAAATTTCAATTTAGACAATTTTTTTTGTTTAATTAAAAAATATTTAAAAAAGTTACAATTTTTTGAAGTTTAAGAAATATTTCAATCGGTTACAATTTATACTGTTTAATTAATTAAATTTTCCATATTTTATTCCTTTTAAAATATTTATAAAATGAATTCTACTATGATAAAATTTATTAAATGAGCAAATTTTAAGATTTACAAAATGTAGTGCAAAAATAGAAGCATTTCAGCATTTTCAGTTGAAAGTTTGTCTTTTTCAGCTACAGATGTTTGACAGCTTGTTTAAACAGACTCTCACTGAAGAATCTTGAAGCTTAGGAACATGAGTATTTTCTTTCAATGTCTGAAAGAAATATGCTTTTCAAGTTTCTTAAGTATAAAATATATAATAGAGTAAATATATTTAAGCATATATGCAGTGAAAAGGTATTTAGTTATATAAATTTTTAACTGGAAATTTGAAAAGTGAGATATTACAAAAGAAAACTGCTCCGACTTGCCGGATATGCGGCCGGAGCCAAAATTTTATATATATATATATATATATATATATATATATATATAATATATATATATATATATATACTATATAACATATATATTATATATGATATTATATATTATATATAAATATATATATATATACTATATATATTATATATATAATATATTAGAGTTAACACTATCGATTACTGGCAGAGCCATATTCATTAGGGGTGTACACAATTTACGAGTGGGTAAGACAAAGATAAACCTAAGGAGAGAATAGCTTACATTCTGTATTTCTATAGAGCTATATTACCTCTGCATAAATTGAAGATGAGAGTAAGATGTCTCTATCTTCAATTATGTTTGATGCATCATTTATTTTTTCTTTTAGTATTAAAAAAAATGTAAGTAGTTATTTTTTTTTACTTTTTTCATTTTTTCCTCTAAATTCTTTAAAGTTTGTTGAAATTAAGGTTCCTGGCATTATTATTATTATCATCAACTTTTATATTTTATATGGACATATCTGCAATCACTTGCAGTTTCCACAGCATTACTAAAGGCAAATATACTTTGGGTCGAACCAGCCCCATCTAATTTCGTTGAAGAACTCTATTTACCGTCATCGGAAGAGCATTCTTTCCAAACTTTCTGAACAGCTTTGTTCTGAGTTCTTAGAACTCTCTGAAAAATTTATATCAGGAAAATCTATTAGATCAACAAAATTTGCAACAGCTTATTAAATCACCGCAATTTTTTTTCTTAGACTTTTGAAAAAGAATTCATTTGTCTTCTAAATATTCAAATATTTTCCAAACGCAATACAAAATTTTTGCAACTAAAGTAGTTTCTATTCAAAACTGGAGTTGGATGGCAGGTCTCTCTCCAGATCAGAGCCGTATTAGCCTGCTTGGTATTTCTCCAAACAATACATCCTTCACCAAGATAAGTACTGTTGAAATTTGAAGTGTGGCTTATTTAAAAAGGCATACATAAGCTTACTGAAAAGGAATGCCAAGAAATCTTCATTTCAAACTCAATTCCTTTCGAGAATGTTTAAAGGTATAAGAAATGCAATTTTAAATTGATATCTAAATGCAAAACATTATTTTTCGATTTTTACTGTTTCAAACATACTTACTCCGTTCCCAAATTTCTTCTTCTTCAAAAGGGCAAGATGTCTCTTCAAATCAGTTGGAGAACACATCTTCGGGAATTTTTAAATCTTTTTTCTTGTTTTCTTCTCTTTCCTTCCAATTTTAATGTATCTATCCCAACAACGCCATGATCTATATATATATATATATATATATATAATATATATATATATATATATATATATATATATATATATAATATATATATATATATATTATATATATATATATATATATATATATATATTATATATATATCATATAAACATAATATATAATTATTATATATATTATATATATATAATATATATATATATATATATATATATATATATATATATATATATATATATATATATACATCATTTGCTTACCATTTTGATCTTATACTACTGTTAGCTATTTTTACCTCGGTGGCAGTTTTTGTTATGCTTTTTTGATTTTATTTATTATTTTCAATTGTGTGTTCGACGATTTGTTCATTAAATAATGTAATTGTTTATAACTTTCTTCAGTTCAGTATATCCTAAACTATTTTCTAAGTTTCTATCATTTTGTATGTTTCTTATTTATGTTCTGCAATGTTTTTGTGTCTTTAGATATATATATTTTTCATTTAATTAGAGGACTCCTTGTTTCATTTCTTTATCTTTTATTTCTTATTACTGTTATTATAATTCATAGACCTCTATTTAAAATGTAATATAAATTCTTAATCATTTTTCTAAAGGCATGCTAAATCTATAGATGGTGTTTTACCTTGCGTAAGATTTGCTGCTTTATATTTCAACTCTAACTGAATTTTAACTCTCTCTTGTCGGTGATCATTCCCTTAATTAATTGGAATATGCCTTGCGCTGACAAATCTTGAAGATATTTTTCTTGCTACTCAAGACGCATTCTATTTCATTAACATCTTTCCAATCATTTCCATTTATATTTTTCTGGTAAACATAATTCAATTTTAATATTAAAACCTTCTGTAAATTTGACCAGTTTATCATATCTTTCATTTCATATATTCAGAAAAGATATTATATATATATATATATATATATATATATATATATATATATATATATATATATATATATATATATATATATATATATATATATATATATATATATTATCATACTTACGTCTTACGTCTTCCCTCAGGGAGACCTACGGCCTGTCAGCGAAGACAACATCGATTTCCACGCAGTCCTTTCCAGAAGTACACCATCCTCCATCAGCTGGCGCATCGCGGGCAGTCCATGTCTTCTCAGGGCTCTCTCCACGCAATCTTTCCATCTTACCCTCGGTCTTCCTCTCGGCCTTACTCCCTCCACTCTCCACCACCACCACCTACTTGCGACTCGTTCTCCCGGCATCCTTACTATATGCCCCCACCATCTCAGTCTCGCTGAATCTATCCTGTTCAACACAGGCACCACACCAACTCTCTCCCAACCCATTCGTTTCTCACTCTATCTCTCCTCGTCTTTCCCACTATTGTCCTCAACACCTTCATTTCAGCAGCTTCGATCCTTTTTTCCTCTCTTGTTGTAATGCTCCATGTTTCTGCTCCATATGTCAATGTGGGTACCAGTATGCTATCAAATATAATCTTCTTCACTTTTATATCCATCACCCGATCCTTCATAATTCTTATATAACGCTCTTCATTGTTTCTTCCGTAATTTTTTCCAACTTCTGCCTCCACTTCCCCGTAACAACTCCTCACTTGCTTGTAAATACGCACCCAGGTAAACAAACTGATCCACATTTCTCAATCTTTCATCATCAATGACGATCTTCACTTCTCCCTCATCCTCTCTACCCACTCTCATTATCACTGTCTTTTCTGTATTCATCTTTAAACCAATCTCCTTCAAATTTCTGTCAAAACTTTCCATAAGTCCTCTCAATACTCCCTCCTCCCAACTCCAACATGCCAAATCATCCGCATACACCATTATATCACCATCTAGATTCGGAAATTCCTCTTTTACCTTCTGATTACTAAATCTAAGTAAGCTATAAATGAGTAAGGGAGACGATCAACTAACCCTGTCCTGACCCCCCCCCCACCTTCAAACTATCTTCTCATTTTTACATCCAGTTCCTCTTTTACATATATATATATATATATATATATATATATATATATATATATATATATATATATATATATATATATATATATATATATATATATATACCATCACCAACCTTCTCTCCCCATCACATCACCACCCCTCACCATCACCATCACCATCACCATCACCATCACCGATCCCATCACCATCACCATACCATCAAAAATCATCAATCATCATATCATCATCATCATCATCATCATCATCATCATCATCATCATCATCATCATCATCAATCATCATCATCATCATCACATTCTTTCCCCAAGACTGGGGTAAGGTCGTAAAATGCTCAAAAAACAGAAAAGTAGTAGAGGAAAATTGACGCAAGTCAAAAGAAAGCCCCAGCCTTAAAGCCCCCTTTACGCCTTTTAGTGAGAACTGCTTCGGAGTCAGCAAAATCCACCTTCAGAGCTTTAACGGGGAACCACGGACGGACCCTCGACTAATGGCATCGCGTCAATAGGGGTTTCATCCTTGCCCAGGTTAGCCCATACCGGCCTACCCCTCACCAACCAGATATTAACTCCTTTTATGCACGCTTTCTTCTCGCTCTGCCAAACTCGCAGATTTCTCTCCTCCAGGCATTAATTTACTGACTAAACAAT
>JABUQX010060097.1:5000-7500 GCA_015478945.1 Trachelipus rathkii | reverse complement strand
TCATTAATTTATTTGATAATGATTTGGATGTTCTCAAAGCGAGAATAAAATTTGTTCAAAATATGGAGGATCCCTTAAGATAACAGGGGGGGGATATGATTATGTGTTAACTTTAATTATATAATATAGGTTTATATTATGCAATTTAATTTATTTTAATGTAATATACATATTTTTGTTAATGTACTCAGTGTACGAAATAAAGAATTAAAGACTTAAGACTATCTATCTATTTCATTTTATTTTTAACTTCCTTCTATGATTGGAAAATATAGTTGACTAAATTTAGCTGGTATTGCTGAACTGATATTAGTCAAATTGAATCTTTTTTGCCAATTTGTGATTATAATTTGGATTCATGATTTTAAGTGATTTAATGGAAGTGAAAATAAATGACTTTATTGTGCTATGTATGACTGCACTTGATGAAATAAAGAGTGATAATATTGTTATATGTATAGTTTTTTACTGTGCAAATAAAGTCAAGAAGGCAAAGCAGATAATTTCAAATTTGATAGGGGAGGAAATAAAGTAGAGAAGAGGAGATGATAGACTAAGAGGCGATACGCAGGATTTTGTTGATCTGTATAGGATTGCAAAGCAGATGGGTAAAATATTATCCAAATTTGTAGTCCTATAGGTCACTTCCACGGAACTGGATGATTTGATATTGTAACTGAAGGATTTATCAACCTAATTGATGAAGTAGTGAAACTAAGAGAAGAGGTTAAGCAACATAAAGAACATAGACTAATTGAAAAAAGAGTAGCATCAGATATGATAAGTGTTAAAGAAAGTCTATTTGAAATTAAAAAAGGATTGAGGAAAGGTAAAAGAAATAAATTAAAGAAAACGTTTAATTATGTGGACGATGGAGAGGGAGATGAGCAACGATGTCCCAATTTGCCTGTTAGATAGATAGATAGTAGATAGATAGATAGATTAGATAGATAGATAGATAGATAGATAGATAGATAGATAGATAGAGAGATGAAGAGAGAGAGAGAGAGAGAGAGAGAGAGAGAGAGAGAGAGAGAGAGAGAGAGAGAGAGAGAGAGAGAGAGAGAGAGGAGAGAGAGAGAGAGAGAGAGAGAGAGAGAGAGGGGAGTTGCGAAGTCATAGTGTGACAGTGATGTTAGCTCCTTCAGCTTCTCAGATAGAGGAGAATTATGATTTTGTTGAAAATAGGTTTATTCAAATGACTGAAAATGAATATGATTCTTGTAAGTTAAGCTGGACAAGTATTTTATGTAATCATGATAAGGAAGAGGTAAAAATTAGTATTTTAAAATAAGTTCACAAAGATTTCTAATAAGGAGATAAATTTGAAAAATAAGAAAAACGAAATAGACTAATTATAAATATAATGAAGATAAAGGTTTTACTTTGATAGGATCTCGAAAAAAAAATTAAGAATATTATATATGGTGCTAATAATTTGAACACTTATGATAATTTGAGAAATTTCTAAAGCAGATTTAGATTTGTATATCGGTTGCGTTACCTAATGGTTAAAGATGATAATATAAAAGTGTATATTAAGAATAATTTAAATGTCGAACTGACAAAAACTAAAGAATTAAATTGTAAGAACCCTTATTCTAAATCTTTTAGAAATACTACAGAATTGTAAAATAGAATTGTTATTAAATGAAGACTTTTTGCATTGAAGCATAATATGTAGGGAATTCTTTACTTAAAATAAGAAGGAATAATGAATTCTTCGTTTACTGGATTAAACATTGCTACTTATAATTGTAATTCATTAAGGAATAGTTCTGAAATTGTTAAGAAACTTATGGCAGATCATGAAAAAACATTTGTAACTAAATATGAAGTTATTAATTTATTTGATAATGATTTGGATGCTCTAAAAGAGAGAATAAAATTTGTGAAAAATAGAGTGGTTCCATTTAGATAACATTTGGGGATATGATCTTGTGCTAACTATGTTTAATTATGAAATATAGCTTATACGTTTCTAATTATGTAATATATTTTTATTGTACTTAGTTTACGAAATTAAGAATTAAAGACCAAGGTCTCTATCTATCTATCTATCTATCTATCTATCTATCTATCTATCTATCTATCTATCTATCTATCTATCTATCTATTCTATCTATCTATCTAGTCTATCTATCTATCTATCTAATCTATCTATCTTTCTAATTTCCTATCTTATCTATCTATCTTCATATTATTATTATTATTATTATTATTATTATTATTATTATTATTATTATTATTATTATTATTATTATTATTATTATATTATTATTATTATTATTATTATTATTTATTATTATTTTATTATTATTTATTATTTAAAAAGAAAGCTATAAAAAAAGATGAAAACACTTTGCATATATAAATCAACCAGAATAGTGAAATATTTGGAAATTGAAAAGCATAAAATTATTTAAATTTTTTTATTTATAAGATTACAGCCATTTGTGTGGAAAAATTTGATATTCAAAATACTTAATTTTATTACTAT
>JABUQX010060096.1:62500-66125 GCA_015478945.1 Trachelipus rathkii | reverse complement strand
AGGAGCCAATATACTCTCATATATAATAAGAGAAATATAAAATATTAAAATCAATTTCCAATTGAAAAAGATTATTTACTATATGGAGATTATTTACTGTATGGTAAGTTATAATATAATACCGTATGGTCCTAATCCTAGCAAAATCTATTACCTTAGAAAAAACAACACATTAATACTTAATTGTTCTTTGAATTATTTGTCTTTTCATTAGTTTAAACGAAGTGCAACAATTTTCCACAAAAACTATAAATAATCAAATTGTTTACAGCTTCCCATCGATGGATACATTATTGGCAAGTTATGTAAATTTTCATCATATTTATAAAACACCAAAATGAAAGATTAAGCTTTCAGCTTCAGACCCAACAATATCAATATTTGCTTTATGTATAGTAAACAAGTATACGCTACATGATACACACAAATTACCCACACACTTATAGTATATACAATGAGTATATATACAGATATATGTTATATATACATAGTATATGGTATATATATATATATATATATAGAGGTATATATATATATATATATATATATATATACATATTACGTAATATATATATATATATATATATATATGCTATGTATATATGTATATATACTTAAATGTTATGTGATATATACTATTTAGCCTCTTCCATATTTATAACAAACAACAATAAATATTTAACGGAAATTTCTTAATTTATGTCTGTTCACTTAGTGTTAGTACCATCACATCAGGACTATCATACCCCTTTTCCAAGGTTGTGCGTTAGAACCAAGGTGTGATGCTTCTGCTTACGAACAGCAAAACACACGAGAGCTGTGCCAGAAAGTTTCATGCTTTCTGACACATAACGCATTTGACCTTAGCGTGTGGACTCACGCAGACTGTTAAAGGGCCTGCAGCCACCGTTATATGTTTCCTTTTTTTTACAAAGCCGCAACATTTTAATATATCTGACCAATTATGCTCTGGGGTTCATGTGTGGCTGGACCTTCTTATACATAGTTTGTATGTGAGCTGCTGATAGAAGAAGATATATACATATATATATATATATATATGAGAAATATGATATATATAAAATATACATATATACTATATATATGCAGTATATATATATATATATATATATTATAGTTGCAATATATATGTATTTATATATATATTATATGATATATATTATATATTATTATATACATATATATATATATTTATATATATTATATATATATATATATATATATATATATATATATATATATATAATGTATACTTACAGAAAACAGATAAAAAATTGATTTAGACATATTTCACCAATAAAGTTTTTAAAATTAAGAGATAACAAAGCAATTACTTGTGTGACAAACCCAGAGAAATATATTCATCAGTAATATATTTCATTTAAATGCTATCTCTTTGAATCTTATCATTAACTTATTTACAACTCCTACATAAATCAGAAATTTCTCCCAGTCATTCCTCCTCTATTTCTCAGCTTTTCTCATACAAACTTTTCTGAGGTGGGAAAGATGCACATTGAAAATAAAGAAATGTAATTAAAATATGAGTGAGAGAGAGAGAGATATATATATATATATATATATATATATATATATATTTATATGTATGTATATATGGATACATATATATAGATGTATGTATATATATATATGTATATATATGTATAGTATATATATATATATATATTTATATATACATATATATATATATATATAAAGATATATATATATATATATATATATATATATATATATATATATATATATATATATATATATAGATATGTTATATATATATATATATATATGGTATATATATATATAATGCTCCTGCTGTTGTTATAGCATAAGCCTATAGTTGAAGAAATTTATTTTCAAGTTGATATCAATGGTCGACATGAACCGATAAACGGGGTTTGGAAGTGGGGAAAATGGAAGATGAGGTTCCTGACAACTAGTGAAAGTGCACAGGAGTTACATTGCAGCTAGGTATTGAACTTGATAAATGTATATAGAATGGATGAGATTGAGTTTAAAAACAGCTTCTCCTTAAATGGGAAGGTTAGCGACAAAAGAGTTCAAAGAAACAGTGCCCATGTAATTTCGATAGTATAAGGAGAGCAAAATTACTGCTCGCCGGTCAAAAAGAGATTGTAAAGAGTCTGAGAGCAAAAGAGTTAATAAAACAAAATCTTCAGATTAGTACCCTTTTCAAAGAGAGCTGAAGGACTTTACTAATCCCAGATGTGTATGATGCCTACTCTATGCAATGAAAAACGACACTCCAATGCGTAGCAAGCGACTGGAGTGGTTTAAAACGTTCTGATTCCTCAAAACACTTAGCCAATTTAGAAACTTGTTTAGTGAGAGAAAAGAAATGTGATCTATCTATGAAAGATTACCGTACAAAAAAAAGGACATACCAAGAATATTAAGGACAGAGGAAGTTTGAGTTGTGTTTTTTAGAAATTGTTGTAAAATGAGGAATCACATTTTTTGTTCCCCAATTAAAAATTCAAATATGACATGGGTTCAGATGCTCCAAGGCCACCCTCTATTATATCATTAATTATGGAAATGGAGTAAAGAAAGTTGGGGTAGTCGGCAAAGGAATGAACAAATGTTCAAATGACAGAAAGATTATCATTAAAAAGAAGAAAATGAGTTTAGAATAAAATAGAACCTTAAGGAGTACAACAATTAATAGATATGATGAATGAACGATAGCTGTCTACAACAGTTACTATATAACGATTGGATAGGATATCAGAGAGAAATATAGATACCGAAAGAAGATAAATTGAAAATCAAAGCTTTCTGCCAGACTCTACCTAAAACTATCTATGTTTCTAGTGACACTGTAAAAGTTTCACCGGAACGTAGAAGTGTAGGGGAACAAGAATTTGAAAGAAGTAGGGTTAGAAGAAAACACAAAAAGGTAATGGCTTTTTGTCATAAAATTTTCTCATCTTCTTTTATTTTAAATACAAATTATAATATATTGAATATTGCAAATAAGGGAACCTTATATTTATTTTATACAAATTTATTGATTTTAATTTCCATTTCCTTTGAGTTCTAAAATAAAATGAAGCTGTTCTTTTTTATTTTTATTTTTATTTTAAATATTTATTAACTCTAACTAATTTTTCAGATATATTTTCCCTAACATTCTTAAATAGGATTAAAATATACCATAGTCGATATTTATGGAGAGACTTTATGACTCTAATCGAATTAATCTGGGAAATAGAAACCTTCCTTAAATATTGGTGGGAAGGTCTCCTAACCAAGTTACAAAAGTATGGAGGCTGGCATGCAATGATACCTGAAGGAGGATATAATTGTAAGCGCCAACAAAATTCTAGCATGAATCCAATCACCTCGGAAAGTGTAAGGTGGCAGATATCTTGAATTTTAAGAAAGGAACTGGCAGGTTTCTGAAATGTGAGATCGATTGTAGACCAGATTAATATTCTGAAGATACTGTAATTGTGGAACAGTATTAAGTAGAACTAGCATCTATAAAATTTTGTAGATTTTAAGGAGACATTCCATAGTATGCAGAGGGATGCAAGTGGAAAGTGATGAGAAGTACGAGTAA